>DF361074.1:1051-47429 GCA_000787875.1 Solanum virginianum | reverse complement strand
ATTCCTCAAGAAATCATAACCGAACATTTTATCAAACACTTGGCGGGTGTGAAGTGCTAGTCTAACACCATGCAATTCAAGAGTGAAAACATGCAAGTAAATCCCATGTAAAACCATTTATCAACACTTTGTAACAACGCCAAGCAATATACAACTAGACCCTTCATCAAATCCAACATTAGATATAAGATTTAAAGCTCAAAACATGCTAAACAACCATACTTTCATGAACTCAAATCATTGTGCAGTAAATTTCTTAATAAACAAAATCCATATGTAAAATCAACTTTAAATCATGCAATTTAAGTAAAAAAGATGATTGAGCACCATGGATGAAAGGACCCAATAGTTAAAACCCACATACCTTAGCTTTGGAGAATTTCTTGAAGAGGGCTTTAATGGAGACTTGAAGCTTGAAGGAAATCCTTAGATCTAGATGAGGGTTTTGGGACTTGAATCTTGAGAGAAATATTAGTCTAAGTGTTTGAGTGAGTAATAGAGAATGTTTAACACGATATGAGGGTAAAATAAGGCTAAATAAAGGTATTTTCACATATGAAACCCCTTAGGCCAAAGACTTGAATGTTTTGGAGCGAAGTCAAAGAAAAAAGGACCAATTTCGTGACGCGGATTACTAACTGAAATTTGCATTTTTGCACATATGAGTTCTACAAAAACGAGCATAAATTCTTCATTCGAACTTAGAATGAGGTGAAACAAAGTGCATTGGAAAGCTAATTCAAAGAGATTTAATTTTGAAGGTTGTGAGCCACCCAATTCTTTGTGTGCTAAGAGATATGCCTTTTAAAGTTGACCCTTCTAAATTGTATTTTTGCGATTTTTGGATTTTGATACGGTTGCTCTAAAATTTGGGTTAGACCCATTTCCCACTAAATTTTGCTCCCCGAACAAGAATATGAAATTAGAATTTCTAAATAACAAATGGATTTTTAGATATATGAAAATTATGATTCCGGGCACTTCCAAGGCACTTTTTTGGGGCACTTTTTGGGGTCTTTTCAATATCTCCCCCTTGGGAACATTGCTCCCCCGAATGTCAAAGAAACAAACACGATAGACATAAACAAGATACTCTCAGCCCACATAAGGATGCAACGATGCACTTAAACACCATTTTAAAATCTCAACTTAAGTGTAAAAATCATCATGATCTTGTCAACATAAACGTGAATGTATGCAAATGATATAGGGGCTGAATATAAGACTTGGCCACATGAAGGATTTAATCACTATCTTAGGCTTGATTAGAGTGAATGAGGTATGAATATTGCTCTAATAAGACCACTTCGGCTTCCTTGGAGACACCTTTGACTTGATAATCCCTTCAAGAGGGCCTTCATGAATATCACATCCTCATTAATCAACTTCTCCACTCACCCATCCAATACCTCCATCGAGACCTTCCCTAAGCCAACTTGTCCTCCATATCACCCACCATCTCCAAGAGTGCTATAGAACTAGAGTCATCAACACATCCTATCCACCTAGAAGCATGAAGAACCGAACTAACCATATGGACCTCGATAGGCAAATTGCCAAACTTATGCAACCTTGCAAAACCTCCTTCCACACTCTATAAGGACTCATAATCCTCAACTCAATTGTCAATCTTAAATATATCTAACCCACTTGGTATAATATCCACCATTTCCCCCTTTGGAGACAACCTACACTCTATCATTCTCTCACCCAAAACTTCTAACTCTAATAAGGCGGAAATCAAGGCCTTGCCTAATCTAGGCCTCTTAACCCAAGAAGATTTGGAACCATCAAGAACACTATACTACCACCCTCAACTTCCTCAACCTAACTCCCTATCTACCCAACTGATGGACTCCACTAGTCATCTCTTACCACCATTACTACAATGCTAGGTTACCCATAGGCACCCTACTTAGAGCACCGACTACCACATTAGCCTTATTGGGAGAAAAGATGCACACACATATCATAACCCTTAAGGAGTTCTAACCACCTTCTTGTTACCCTCAACTCACAACTATCATAATTAGCAAACAACCTCTCGTTCTCCAAGACTCGCAACACTATCCCTAAATGGTTCACAAGCTCTAGCTTAATCAATGCTCCATTACTTGAGGCAACCACAAACATGCCAAGGTAGGTTCTTAAGACCCTATTCAAGAAACCCACAAACACCACCAATACATAAGTCAATCAATAACTCCACTAATACCAATAATGCTCACTCCTAAACAAAAAGACACCTAGGTATATCACCTACCTTCATCCCCACAAAAGGACAAAACATGACCCAAAGATCAATCTTACAGAAGTGACTAATCCATTGTAGTTGACCAAATAGATCATCCTTCACCATCACATCATAACCTTACGGGTGCTACACTCATTGAAAGTATACTATGTAAGTAGCCAAAACATCCCAAGGCCTCCAACACCTCAAACTAAGTCCAACCAAGATCACAACACAAGACTCTATGCCACGATAACATGGGGCAACCCTTATAAACCTCAACTAGCCACAATAGACTCACGTGACCATCCAGGACACCCACACACAAATGAATCCTACTAGCACCAAGGAGTAACACAATAAATAGCAACCACCGAACCTATCAAATCACCCTACTCAAAATGTTGATCACAATATTGGCCTCACTTTGGATCAACTAAGTCATAGGAGAAATAATAGAAGAGGACCTACTCACAAGCTCCAACAATAGCCCACTAAACTTAAGAAGATCCTAATACCCAAGGAGGTTAAGGTCTAGGCTAACATCTAATCACCTTTGATAGAAGAAAACTTATCCATAAACCTCCAGTAATACCCACTAAGTTCAAGAAGCTCCTAATATCCGATGGAGTCAATAGTCTAGGCTAATCTCTAATCACTTTCGTTTCAATTGGGTCGACTATAATACCATCACCCAGCACCACACGACCTAGGAAGGCAACCTCTTACAACCAAAATTCCCACTTCTCCTATTTAGCATCCAACTTTCTTCCTTAAACTTTGTAGTTCTACCCTTAAGGACTCGCATGCACTACCTCATTAGGGAAAACAAACCATCATATCATCACCCAAACCATTATAAGCCTATTCGAGTAGGGACTAAAGATCAAATTCATGACACTTGTAGGCATAGCTGGTGTACTAGTCAAACCAAAAGACACTACCCCAAATTCAAAATATTGGAAAGGGACATTCAAGGCCTCATCTACCACCAACAACAATTTCATAATCAAAACAACTTAGGTTTAATACCTCCAAACCCCACAAGGTGATAAATGCAACCCCTTAGAGACTAATTGTACCTTAAGGCATGAAATGGACCTACCTCCCCTGTTACCACTTGACCAACTCCCACTCAAAGATGGGCTTATTAGGAAGTCAGGATCTAACTCTACGGTCCTACCATCTGTGAAGACACAATGTGCAAGCAACTATTCCATCCTTATAATGATATCAAAATCCACCATACCAACTCCAACAAACCACAAGCAAGACCTAATGCAATACAAACCTAGATCAACACCTATGAACTTTCTAACAATAATATACCCAACCAAGAGCCACATACCTACTCCAACAAACCACAAGCAAGACCTAATGCAATACAAACCTAGATCAACACCTATGAACTTTCTAACAATAATATACCCAACCAAGAGATAAACACCAAAGGTTCACATAACAACTTAGGACACACAAAAAGCCCACTAGCAACCAAAAGTAATAATGAAAGAAATAGTGAAACTCAGATCCATTAATATAAAAATGTTCAACTTTCCTTTCTTTTCCTTCCTCTTTGAAGCAGCATGATCAACTAGAAGAGCAAAGAACATTCTTTATAGGGGAAACCCTATCTCGATTCTAAAGCATGACATAAACCCTGAAGAAGGAAAATATTCTTTAAAATGTCTCATAGCCTCCTACTCATAATTATGGTGCACAACATAACCATGAATAAAACTCTAATCAACGCGGTGTGTTGGACTCCAAGGATCTATCAACCTACTGCTCAAATACCATCTTTTTCATGACCCAAGTATAGGGCCTAGATGTGACTAACAAATGGGGAACCCGAAGGAATCCCAAACAAGCCTTATAGCATATCATTATACATCCTTGGTCGCGGAAGCAATTAAAAATGACAATAAGAGATAATTATAAACAAGAGGATTTGGGACTAAGGAAAAGAGTTAAACATTTGAATAATATAAATGAGTCAAAGCTCAAACATAATACATAACTTTTCGAACAACACCTCTAGACATAGAACTTAGCGAGGGTCAAGACAAGCAATCGGGCTCACCCTCATAGTCATAGGTATTCGAAAGTATATAAGATGTAGTCTAAACATAAGCATGAAAGAAGATAGATATTGTCCCCGAATGTGAGGACTCACCAAAAGCTAACTTGAACAATCTATATAGCCATGAGGAGAAATAATAGGAGCTCTAGTTCCTACATGGTGATATCATGTAGGCAATAGTATGCATTAGTATGTTTGAATGTACTAAGTATGTAAGTTATAATGCAACAAGAGATAAGCATCACAATCAAAATGCATAACAATAGGCAATAAGAATAACATAACAATATGGCATGTATGATCAATGCATAAGTAAAACATGCTTACAATTTATTTAACTCATATAGGTCATAATACATAGGTGTGGGAAGAGACCTCAATCGACATAGAATAAGGCCAAGCAAGCTGCGACTTGGAATCCCCATAATAATCCCTCACTGGTAAAAAGGTGGTCTACTTGCCAAGGTAAATCATACTTCAAACTTATGGGAATATGACCTATTTCATATGAAGTAAGCTTCCTTATGGGAACCCAACCAAATTTCAGAAAGGATTTAAGACCCCACTTCAACTTACAAGAACACGACCCAATTTCGTATGAAGCAACCCTCCTTACAGGAATATAACCCAATTTCGGAAAGAATTTAAGAGATAGTTCACTAGATGGATCCACTAGTATAGAAAGGGCATAACATCATCCTATGGTGGCACATAGTTTTGGTACTTTGGGACTCGCCTCTAGTCCACTTGGTGCTAAATCTAATCCCACAGAATATATAAGATAATCATAGCTTTAATAACTTGTAACAACATAGATGACATGGCACGAGTAGCTCATAATATCATTGACCTGAAATGGTAAGCCCAACTTCAATAATAAGAATATATCATCATCAACCTCATTAACATCAACATTAAGGGGCTCACAAGAGGTAAAATCTTTAAGAAAGGGCTCAAACCTGGCTTTACATAATCATCAACATTTTCATGAACTAGACAGATCTTAAAATCATCATGAAGTCTTTCCACTCATATGAAAAGCATTGGACCTCCAATTCCTTAAGAAATCATAACCAAAATTTTATCAAACACTTGGCGGGTATGTAGTGCTAGTGTAAAACCATGCAATTCAAGAGTGAAAATATGCAAGTAAATCCCATGTAAAATCATTAATCAATACTTTGTAACACCCTCAAGCAACATACGTCAAGACCCTTCATCAAATCTAACATTAGATCCAAGATTTGAGCTCACAACATGTTATACAACCATACTTTCATGAACTCAAATCACTGTGCAGTAAATTTCTTAAATACAAAAGCCACATGTAAAATCAACTTTAAATCATGCAATTTAAGTAGAAAAGAGATTTGGGCACCATAGGTGAAAGGACCCAATTGTTGAAACCCACATACCTTAGCTTTGGAGAATTTCATGAAGAAAGCTTTAATGGAGACTTGAAGCTTGAAGGAAATCCTTAGATCCGGATAAGGGTTTTGGGACTGAATCTTGAGAGAAATATTAGTCAAAGTGTTTGAATGAGTATTGGGGAATATTTAGCATGATATGAGAGTGAAATAAGGCTAAATATATGTATTTTTACATATGGGAACCCTTAGGCCCAAGACTTGAAAGTCTTGGACCAAAGTCAAAAACAAATAGGACCAAAATAAAGTGAAGTGGATTACTCACTTGAATTTGCATTTCTGCACATACGAGTTCTACTAAAACGGAAATAAATTCTTCATATGAACACAGAATGAGTGAAACTAAGTACATCTGAAAGCTAATTCAAAGAGCATTAATTTGGTAGGTTAGGAGACCCAATTCTTTATGTGCTAAGAGATATTCCCTTTTAAAGTTGACCCTCCTAAATCGCGTTTTTGCAATTTTTGGATTTTTGTATGGTTGCTCTAAAATTCAAATTAGACCCATTTCCCACTCAAGTTTGCCCCTTGAACATGAATATGAAGTCAGATTTTCTAAATAACAAATGAATTTTTAGATATATGAAAATTATGATTTCGAGCACATCCGAGGCACATTTTGGGGCACTTTTGGGGTTGTTTCACTCCACCAAGGCATCATCAACTATTTTGTGGTCTAGGATACTTCTTAGACAGTTAATAAACCATTCCCAAGTAGTGCCTATTGAATCACTAGGAAGTTGCTCAAAATTGTTGATCTGGTCCTTCAACTTGAGCTTCTTTGATCTAGCAAAGTACCTCTCCAAAAAGGCCTTCTGCAAGTCTGCCTAGCTAGTGACTGAACTCTACGGGAGCTCAGATAGCCATGATGCAATATTGCCTATGAGAGACAATAGGAAGACACGAAGTCCCACAGTATCCATAGATAGATTTTATGTCCCCATCACACTCTTACAAACAAATACCATATTATGCAAGTGGCTATGTGGCTCCTCTGATGGTAAGCCCGCAAAAAGCCCATGGTTTTGCAGCATCTAAAGTAAACCACTAAAGACTGTGAACGTAGTGTCTATCAGTAGAGGTGGCAACACAATAACTCTAGTCACATCCACATCTATGGGGTTCAACCTGTACTAACTCCACTGGTAAGCATTGGCTTTGAAATCCCAAGGATGCGGAATATCTTCCAAAAAAGGTGGGTTCTCATATCTATCATCATCATTATTACCCCAATTCAAAGCGGCATTAGCAGCATTGTTGGCATTTTCTTGAGCCAGTCTTCTTGTAATTCTATGGATCTCTTGATCAAATGAAGTTAAGAGATTGCCTTGACTCCGAATGTTGGGCATACACTACTCATATACCCTACAAAGAAAAAAAAACAAAAACAAAATTAAAACAAAGGGAACTAAGGATTAACACTCGAATGACTTAATCAATCAATCTAAATCTAGTCGTATTCCCTGACAACGGCGCCAACATCTTGATGTCGTCCAAGTTACACCTCCTTTTTAGAGGATAAAGCAGTCATTGTTAAGATATAAAACCTAACCAAGGTTAGGGTCAAACCCACAGGGAATACTTAGACTCAAGACAAATTCACCCAAAAGCAATTCAAGTAGTTAACCACCTTAATTGTCTGAAGAGGGAGGGGGTTTGAAATAATCAATAAAAAAGTAAAATAAACTAACTATCATGATAAAAAATAAATAATAGAGAGCAGCTAGGGTATTGTATTCCCCCATCATTCCCCAACTTAGTATCACCGAATAACCCAATTCTTGTCTAGAGTATAGCATGCAGGACGATAATTTAAGTTCAGCAAGCCCTTTGGTCGAATGTGAGAGACGTATTTCACTATGTGACTTGGCCCATCTCCATAGTGTATATTTCTAACCATTACCTATAAGTCCCAGTACAATCTCTCCTTGGCCAATTCGATTGATTAGACAAGTACACATCAATCAAATCATGTTAATCAATCTCTTTTCATATTCATTACTACCTTGGTCCAATCAGTAACACTAGTTGAATTCTAATGTTGGACACCATTAGAAAACATGCAAAATGAAGAAAATTGATTAATACATGCATATACCCATTCCAAGAATTGCAAATTACCCAGATTTACTAAGTTATTTCTTCATGGTTCCCACAACCCTAATTCTAGACTTAGCTACTCATGCTATGGGTAGATGAAGAAATTGTGAACTGAGAAAACATAATTAAACACTTACCCAATTGAATTAAGATCAAGCAAATCCAAGAAGAATGAGAATCACAAACTTCAAGATCAAATTTACCCACAAGTGTTTTCTCACTATCTTCTCTCTCAAGTATTGAGTTATCCTTGTACAAACCCTAAAAGTACTGAATAAGAATGTCCTCCTTAGTGCAATAACCTAAAAGTACTATTTATAATAATTATAATCAAGTCCTAAATAAAATAGAAAAATTGGTCGGTGGACTCCATAAAAGGTCTCTAGACTCGTAATGTCTTCTGTCACTCGTAGTCGGGGTCTCGTAATTAGCTCCTGGGATTTTGGACTTTTCTTTTATGACACCACTTTATAATTTGTAAACTAATCCATGACTCCTAATGTATATTCGTAGGCTTCAACTTCATCAAATTGTCCCTCACTGAAAATCTTCACGAATCCCATCAATACAACTCATAAAATGATCTACGACTCATATGCATGTCTTATTGAGCTGATATTCAGAGTTCATCCTTCACTGGAATTTATCATGAAACTGCCTTTATGATTTGTAGAATGCTTTACAATTAGTAGAGGACCTCATAAATCATCAAAAACCAGCAATCTTTTGTAATTTACCAAATCATAGCCAACCTGTCTTCTTGCAAATCTAATCACAAAAACATATAAAATCAACAAATATCGCATTGAGAATACACAAAATTCTATGTTTTAAGCATCCAATATGTTGTATTTTGGCAACACATCAGGTATATCATGCTGGTATCTAACCATTTTTATTTCCTTCTTGACTAACTCCTACATAGGAGGGTTGATCTGACTTTGATACTCAACACTAGGTTTGCATCCCTCAACCAACTTAATTTTGTTGGTGCAGATTCCCCAAGGAATTCACATAATGTCAATAATTGTCCAACTAATAGCTTTCACATGTTTCCTAACCTCTTGGACAAGAACTTTGATTTGCCCTTCTTATAACCCTGCTACTACAATCACTAGCAATGTGTCATTCTCACATAAGAAGGCATAGTTAAATTGGCTTGGCAGTTTTTTTAACTTAAGTTTTGGTGGTACCTCAATAGATGGCCTCACTGGCTGTGTCTCACGATTCTTCAAATCAATGTCAAGTTTTGCTGGATCTCTTGAGTGATTTCTAAACTCCCTTCAATGTGGCCGGTACTTCCTCATAATTATTAACGTCAGCCTCCTCATAATTCATCAAGATTTTTGCTATTAATTCAGTATTTTAGCAAGCTAACTCTCCAAGACTTACCACAGCCTCATCTACCACATCAACGATGGCATTTACTTGGAAATCATCATGCCTTTTCATTATTTTACCAATATTGAAACTCACCTCTTTTCCATTCACCCTAAATTTTAGATCCCCTTTTTCAACATCCACCAAAACTCTACCGGTGGCCAAAAATGGTCAACCCAGAATAATCGACATAATGACATCTATGTCATAATCCAAAATGACAAATATCAATTGGAAATATGAGCCTATCCACTTTTACCAAGACATCATACAATATTTCGATCGATCTTTTAATCGATCAATCGGCCACAAGTAACTTCATTGTTATTGGAGCTAGACTATCCATACCAAGTTGTTCAAACACCACTAAAGGTATCAATTTTATACAAGCTACCAAATAACACAGGGCATCTACTAAATTCATAAGTCTTGATAGTGCACAGTATTATGAATGCAACCAGATCATCTTTCTTAGCAGCCACATGCCTTGTTAAAATCAAACAATAGTTGTGTGAAACTTCAATCATCTCACACTCTAGAGCTCTCTTCTTTGTAACCAACTCTTTCATAAATCTTGCATATATTGGCATTTTGGTAAGAGCTTCAACCAATGGTATGTTGATCGTTAAGGAGTTAAAGATAGAAAGAAATTTCTAAAACATTGCTACATCACCCCTCTTTTCTAGCCTTTGAGGGAAAGGAATAACTCTCATAGAAGGCTTTTGAGGATTATCTTCTTCTTTAACAGATTCTTCTTCAACCTCTTTTGATTTACCTCTATCTTCGTCACTATACTCATTCTCTAGATTACCAAGAATAGTGTTTCCCTCATTCACTATTGCCATGTTTTTCTATTTTCTAATCCTTGCTCTCCCCAAATAAAGAGGTCTTGGCTTCCACTTTAGACCGCAAGAACCTTGCCACTTCTAGTAGTGATAGTCATGCACAACTAATCATTGCTCTTTTCTTGGTTTTTGGATTAAGTCAAGAGCATTTCTAGATGAGTCTTCAAACATATCTAAGGTTGCATGAGATGACACCATTCAACTTAATTGGGAGAAGCCTTATTTCATTTCATTCAGCACATTATCTGAGGCTTCTACCTTGCTTAAGATCCTTGCAAGCATCTCAGCAATTCGCTACTCATCCATCTTTACAAGTGGCTCATTGGTCATCAGCATGTGTTGAGGTGAAATGAAGTAACCTCCCTCTCATTCTTTACTTTGACAACTTACAAATTGGTTCATCCACCTACTATTAGTCCAGCCATTTCTAATATTGCGACCTTGATTTTAGAGTGACCATTAAAAGGTCAACTGAGAACCCAATAATGACTTTGTATGAAACACACTTCTTCTTGACAACCACTCTGACTTGGCTCACATTCATAATACAAATTCCCAGCAACATGCATAATGTTCAATTGTTGTTTTGTATCACCATTAGTTACATGAGGTGTTTTAAGATTCAGCTGCTTCATAATTCTCACCATGTTCTCATCTTTCTCCCTCTCTTTAGCTAGTTGCTCCCTAGATACTCCCCCTTTTGTAAAAGAAACATAATTATCCTAGGTGTACCATGCCTTACTTATTTTAGTCATCTCATTTAGCAATTCTGAGGCAATAGCGAATGTTTGCTTTATAAGACATCCTCATCCCAATTGATTAGCCTCAGATAAAAATGTTGCAACAACAAATGATCAGGGATCCAATTAGTCCAGCATTGAAGTAAAAGCTTCTGAAATTGTTGCCAAGCTTCTACAATAGTTTATCAACTACCCTTCTAAACTTTCTAATGCTCCGTTGTAGCTTGATCATCCTTGAAGGAGGGAAGAACCTTTCAAGGAACATGTTTTGCAATTCCTCCCATGATGTAATTGAATCTTGGGAAGCTCAGCAAACTACTTCATACCTTCTCCTGTTATAGAGAATGGGAAAAGCCTCAGTCTAATAGCCTCTTGAGTGACACCCTAATATTTGAATAGTGAGAAAACATCAATAAAATTCCAAAGATGCTTATGGGGATCCTCATAGGCATACTCTTCGAATAATCCCCTCAGCTAATGTAATTGTAACATTGTATCAACAACTTTGAATTCAGTATTTGCAGCTACCGAAGGCAGTCGTATTGCCCCTGTACTGCTTACTTTGTCCCTACTAATATTTTGTGGGTCATTCACATCTCTCTTGATATCACCCTGGACATTTCTTTCATCTTCCATCTTAACACCTACTTTCTCAATAGCAATAACAACAAGAAAAGTAGTGAAATAACTCTAACTACAAGAACTGAATTCAACAAACACTTCAGTCAAGAACTAGCACTAGTCCATAACAATGGCACCATTTTTTATGATCGCTCAATCCCACTATTCAAAGAAAGCAGGGACGGTCGTCATCAGAATATTACTCAATAATAGAGTTGAGGTTGAATCCCATTAGGAATGGTGATTCGAGAGGTGAAGTATTCCATTCCATTAGGCAATTGTATGTTTAAATTAGGGGGTTACAATATTTACAATTGAGATTTAGTAAACAATAACTAAATTAGCAATCTAAGCAACAGATATAGAGAGGTGTTGGGGATGTGCAAATATGGGAGTAGATCTAATAAGCAGGGTCTAACCATTTGATGAGTGAATAGGCTAGGATGTTGGTAACCTAAGCTTCAATTACGACAACAAAGATGTTTTAAATGATTTAATAATGATATCATATGCAGATCGCTCAAGGACTCACCGAGCCTGAGAAATCACAAAACACCACCTAATACCTTAGTCACTGAACCAATAGTTGTGACATTCAATTGAAACCCCAAAATGTTTCCAGCTAATGCATTTATTCCCAACTCTAACTACTCAGATTAACGCAATACTTACATATATGAAGTAAACCTCAAGTTTGCAACCTTAGGATTATAGATGAAACTTACCAATGGATATAAATTCACTCAAATAAACAACAATATAGTCAAAATATTAAAGATTAGCATAGAAATCAAAGACTCATATTATTTACACACCCCTAACATAGGGGTTTTAGCTACTCATGCTTGAAAATAAAGAGTCAATACAAATTTTAGTAGTTGAATAAATGGGTAACAAGGATTATAAGAAAAAATTTGATTTAGACTAGAAAATCTCTCCAATTTGCACCTTCACAAGCTTGAGACCATCTAACCCTTGTACTATTGAGCAAGAAAATTCTAAGTGCCCTAATCTTACTCTCCCCCTCTATTTGTAAAACCTAAAGTGAATGATATGTACAATATCCTTACCAAAATGCTTAAATAGTCCATGCAAAATCATGAAAGGTTGTGCACCAAGTCACTATGCGGCGATCAAGGCCAACCATCATCGAGTACTTCGGGCATACGCTGATTGTGCACTTGATCACTTTCCTCTGCATCTTCTTGAAGGCTTGAGTCTCTACAAGATTAGGCAATGGTCTATTACTCTACTGATCATGTTAGGCAATTCACCGAAGTTCCTTCTACGTCGCTCTTCTGTCATGAGCTTGGGGTCCTGAGCTCTACTATAATAGGCCATCTCTCCTGCCATTTGGTGATGCACCAAATATATTTGGCAACTTCAAATCTGGATACCTTTCTAGCAGGAACTTGAGACTGTGTTATTGACATATGAGGCGGCCTTACTAAGCATTCAGCAATACATCGACTAAGTCGGCGAAGTCACTTTTGTCCACCTTTCTCATATGTTTTCTCCTTTTCCAAGATTTGTTGAGTGTTGTCTACTTATGCACTTTTAGCTCTATTTCGGACATAACACATGCATATTAGTTAGTATTTGGAACATAATAGCAAGCCGAGTACAATATTTCTTTGCATTCTAATCCCAAAATGAGTCTGAGATATGGACTCATTAAGGGCCCCGACCATACCCAATTGTACAACAAAAAGTAGGCATCTTGTGAAAGCTACATGAAGAGGTGCATCTTATAAACTCCCAGCTGAACTGGGCTTCTAGTGGAGGGGTCGATTAGAATCCCTACCAGAACCTACATGCACGAAATAAAATACAGCATCCCGAGGAAATGGGATATCAGTACGAATAAAATATACTAGTATGCAAGGCAGAAAGTAAAATTATAAATAGGTATAGTAAAAAGGATAATAGAGATACTACCTATAACCAGAACTCAAATAAGTAATCACATGTCGTGAATACATATATATAGATGCAAATGCATGGCATACGCAACCAAATGCTAGCAATAGTGGTCCTTTTTGGTAACTAAAAGGCATCATATTTGCCAACCTATGGTCATTTCTATAATATACATATATAGTTATTTGGAAAAATAAGCCCCTTATCTCTGATTATATCTCAACGTTCATGCATAACATGTCATGTGTGATATGAATATTGAATGTACAGAGTAGGCCATAGCAATAATTTAGCCAATCTGGCTCATTGGTACACTTATTTTCATAACATCAAAATCATTGTCGTAGCATATACACATGACTCGTGGGATCTCATATGTCGTTTAAATAAGTTTGAAAACATAACTGAGTATTTAGGATGATGTCTTAACTCTTAAAATGTTCATAAGAAGCTTAAAGTACTTCATATAATTCTTATACTTAGTTCCTTGCTAATTAGTAAAAGAAGGTATTTTAAAAAATTAAGTGCCATAGTAGTTTAAATAGGAGTATTACATTTGAGATTATTGGAAATCAACATGTTACTTTTTAAGTTCTTGAAGAAAAATTTTAGCGAGGAAGGAGGACTAATTATGACTACTACATTCCCCTCGTAATCTACCTTTATTTTTTATGATACCACACCAAGAAGAGTAACACCTCAAACACATGGATAGGTAGTCAAGAAAATCGATAAATTCATATATAGATACTGAATGTACAGTTTAAACGAATGAATGGAACATCAACCTAATATCATCATAAAACTAATTTAGCTGCAATCCCAATGCCCTTTATAAAAGATCTTTCTAGTAATAGAATAGTAAAATATCACATTTGATGTTTTAAAAATTTTCCAGATTTCATGCTAAAAGGAGGAACGGAGCTTAGCCTTAACATATCTTTCCAAGGGACGTCCAAATGCCCAAAGTTTCTTAATAAAAATTATTCCTTACATCCTAGTCTTCACTATCGTATATATCTGTAGCTTATACACACCTATAAATAGTCCATAACTAAGCATAAATAGGCAAATTTGTCATATAGCCTTAACGCAATAAAACATCCATAAAACTTCATAAAAATAATCATAAAAGAGCCCTAAGATATTACCTAAATAAACCAGTTGTAAGCCTAGAATAACCATCAAGAACACCAATTTTCTACCTTCTATAAACAACTCCAAACATAGCAAATAGGAGGGGAAAATAACTACAAAGTATAAGACATACATTTCTAGGCACTGGGCAAATTTTAACAGTAAAATCCCAAAAAACATACCTAAATCGCTCAAGGACCTCATGGAAGTACTCTCTTCAGTTCCTTTACTATTTTGGAACAAAAATGAAATATTTGGGGATTTAACATATCAGATTTTCTAACTTATAAGTAGCCTTGACCCGACCCGGTTCGCGTGACCCAATTTTCTACTCAGGCAGTCCACTGTACAATATTCATAACTTTTATTCTGAAGTCGATTTGACATGTGGTTTTCTAGAGTTATACACTAGACTCATAGACCTTTGATTTGATAATTTATGTCCCCTTTAACTTTTTATATTATGGGAGATATGATCTAAGACATTTGACTCAAAGTTATGAAACATTTCTTAGAGAAGCTTACGATAACTTTAGTCAACCTTTATCTCGCAACTTTCTTGACTCCAAAAATTAACATATGAACATTGTTCTATTAAACCTTTTAACACTCCTTTATTAGCAAATTATACACTCTTAGTTTCATCTAAAAAGTGAAACTTCATTTAAATCCTTCTGAAAAGGCAAGGTGCCACTTGGGCCATTTCTTTAATCCCAAACATGTGTTTAAGGGATACTTTTGACCTAAAACTTTAAGTCCTTGATATTACCACTTACTTGTAGTCTTTTTATCCTTAGGCTCTGTATAAAATCATATATGCCTTATATAACATACCACACTATGTATATAATAAAAGACAAGAAACATGGGGTCTTATAGTCATGTGCTAAGGCAGTCTAATAGCTATATTAAACCCTTGATAGTGTTAAAAAATTTCTTCTCATAATCCACAACATGGACCTTTTCAATACATAATTTGGAAAATCAAAAAGTTGTGGTGTATCAATATTGTGAATTAGTCTATTACTTTGACTTCTTCCACAGATTGTAAAAAATGATATCCAAATATTGCACACATACATCAACAACTTATGGATCAGCAAGTGATAATCAAAAGATAAGTAGGCATAGTTATATAGTTATATGTCATAATTACAACACTTGTTGGGTTGGGATATTAGGTAGAGTCAGTTCTTCTTATTTGAAAATACAATGAGAAATCTAGTAGTTCAAGTCCATATTCCAAGCATTTAGTTTTACAGTGATCATCTTTGTCTAATCTATAATTAAATAAAGATTAATATAATTAATTAGTGGAAATTTAGAAATTAAATTAATAATGGGCCACTTATTTTTGTACACGTTGTTAGTATAGACACTTGCACATCCAATCCAAGAACAATAACATTAGTTGAGTTGGACCCTCATCGAAAATATTATAATCTTCAAATGGCCCATATTTTTTTCGCTCATACGAACTGACAGCTTTCTCATTGTCTTCTGAGCATGAGTCAAAATCTGTCAAAGGTAGAAAAGATAGTGGAGAAGCAAGACTTGATATTTTTTTTATTGATGAGTATGATGTGGAACTTAATTTTTTCAACTTCCTAATCTTCTTCAGCAATGCAATCTTCTCTAAAGGAATAACACCTCTTTTAGCTACCAATTACATAAAAGTATTTATCAATTCTTTAACACGATTAATAAAATCATCATATTTATATTTATAATCTTTACATTAATAGGCAGAGCATTTGTAAGAAGAGAAAGATTGAGCATCTGTTGCTTCTGCTGACATTTTATCTACAAGGTAACAAAAAGATTAGAACTTATTAAAAAAATAAGGATTATCTGTTTGTTTTATCAAATGTAAAAAATATAAGATTTTTTTCACAAAATGGGTCATTTGTTACAACATAAGATCCATCTATTGTCAAACCTTCTATTACAACATATGAACATTTTGTTGCAACAAATGAGTTACCTTCCGCAACAGATGGCTTATTTGTTGTTGTAACATATGAATGACCTATTGTAACAGATGACCATCTTGTTGCAATAGATGACCATTCTACTGTAATTTTTACTAACATCCGAGAGTTATATGTTAAAAATAATAACTCAATACAACTGCACATAACTGATTATATTTCTACTAACATATGAGACATTTGTAGTGACACTTAATGTTTTCAAAAAATATGTGTTAAATTCACACTATAGAACAAAAAATTCTCATTAAAAGAAGAACAAAAATAAATAAATAAAAAAGTACGTTTTCACCAAAGGAAAAAATAGAGTTTTTTCGGGTTTCTCTTTTTTCTTTCATAAATCAGATTACTTAAAAATATTCTCAACTATAGAATGAGTTTGTGTTAACAAACCCAAAAATTTTTAATTTTTAACATGATTACCAACAATTTTCTTATTGATAAATTAAAAAACTAAATTTAAAAAAATACCTATGAGTCATTAAAAAGAGTGACAGGCGCGACGACATTGAGTTTTTCTTTAGTGTGACGGCTATCACTGATGAGACAACAAAACTAGTTATTATAGGGGCACATTGTATCTATCCTACTTTAGGAAAAGGAGTGATAGACAATGACGACATTGAGTTATTTTCCTTCAAAGTGACGGTGGAAAAACTGTTGTTATAGAGGAGAAACTGAAGTTTGAAGTTTGAAGAGATGAAATGATTTTCTTTTCCTTTTTTCATTTTTAAAGGGATAAACTAAGAATAAGGTGTCATTGTATTTTGAAATTATTAAGTTTTGATAATGTTAATTTTGTCCCAAATTAACTTAATTAATTTTCTGTTGAATATATAGATAGGCCCTTGAACTTGGTTGGTTTTTCCTCTCAAGCACCTAAACTATTCCTATTAACCCTTGAACCATCCATGTCATGACCCAATCTGAGGGCCTAGGTACGACATGGCAAATGGAGAACCCAAAGGTACCCCAAACAAGCCCTATAGCATCCATATGCACATCCTTAGTTAAGAAGCGTGGATGAATCATCAACAAGTAGTACTAAGGGGATTGGTGGCTTAGGATGCATTCTATGGATGAGGAATAAGGTGTTTCCACCATTCATTCACAACAAGTAATTCTTAGGGAAGAGAACATAGAAGATACTTTATAGGGATTTAGAACTTTGGGAATTCACCACTTGCTAACATAGTCAAAGAAACATCATATGTAAATAAGGACTAAGAGAAAGTGTCTATAGATACATCGGGTGTCGCATAAGTCATACATAACATATTATCCAACAATACCTCTAGTTATGAGTGGAATGGGGGCCAAGACATGTTTTAGGTGTACCCTCAAAAGTAAAGTAGCAATGTATTAACATAGCTATATAGAAAATAGATGTTGCACTCGAAGTGGAGGACTCACCACAAACAAGGATCTCCACACAACAAACTAGCTACGAGTAGGTGGATGGGGAAGAGCTCCGAACCATACATTATTAGATCATGTAGACAAAAGTATGTGTTAGTACCTTGAATGTACTAAATAAGCAGGATGCAACACAATAAGAGATCATAAGTCATAATAGATAAGATGCATAATGATGTACAAAGACTATAAGCTTAATATGATGTAAATGATCAATGTCTTAATTAAAATATATATTAGAGGTAAAAGCATAAGTTAATATCATAACATACATGTGTAGGAGGAGACCTTAACTAATATTAAGATCATGTGAGCTACTACATAGAATTCCTATGTTTACTCCACACCGATAATGGAGTAGTCTATTTGTCAACGTAAACCATACACTACCCTTGCGGTATTGCCTTTTCAATGGGTGTTACATGATATCCTATCTTACTATATAGCCTTTTCAGTAGGTGTACATGCTTTCTTTACCTCATGGAATGGCCTTTTCAGTAGATGTTACAAGATATCCTTACGTTATGATATAGCCTTTTCGATAGGTATAAGCCTATTTAGGAAAATAGTAATAACCTATTTAGAGACAATATAAATCTACCAAGGTCCTTTAGGTGCTAAGTCGACATCCCACAAATTCATAAAGCATAAACATAATGATAACATACACAGTCTTGTAAATAATAATATCATAATAGGAGTAGCTCATTAAAACTATCACATCATAAGATGGGCTCCATAATCTTGCACAATGTTCATAATATTTCCATGAATTCATCACATACTTGAAAGCCTTTAATCATTCCTAATATTCATGACTTGTATATCATGTAATAAAGCCTTTCATCAATATAAGGTGCTTCATCATACAAATCTTAGTTCCAAACCATGGTGGATTTATGCACAAAGACTTGAAATTATGAAATTCAAGAGTATTAGACATGAATAAAGTAAAACATGTTCAATTGAAACCATTCAAAACAATCGACCATAAACATTGGGAAACCCATGGTTAGGGCATCATAGAAATCATCTCAAAGTCCTAAGTTTCATTGCAGTTCATAGTATCATAACATACATATTTAAATAGCATAAAGTACTTCATAATCTCAACCCTTTAAAGGATTTCATGCATTTTAATTCAATAGATGACAACATAACTCATGCTTAATAAGATAAATTGGAAGTACCCATAATGAAATCTATCTTGAATTTAAAGGAGTGAGTGAAAAGGGTTTTGGGCTCCATACGTGGAAGAATCCATGGATGAAGAAATCCACAAACTTTAATGGCCTTGAAGAAGACAGGGAAACTTGAAGTCACCTTGAAGCTTGGTCCTCAGTGGGTGAGTCTTGAAACCTTAGAAACTTGGGAGAATTTGGAAGAGAAATATTGGAGTTTTGAGAGGTTTTTAGGAGTTTTAGTGAGCGAAATAGGTTAAAATGGTATAGTTTTTGAGGATTCCCATACATAAGGGTTCAAGGATTTGTCCTAATTTCCCTTACATAAATCTTGAAATTTTTGAATAAATTTGAACTATGGTGGAGCACTGGCATGTCGCAAAGTGGTTCTTGCACAATTCATTTTTATGTGAATTTCAATATTTCTCTATTTTAGCCCTGGAATGAGACTAGTTCATTTTTACACTAAATAAAATAGATCCTCTTCGCGACGTGGAGAGGTCACGAACCCTCCTGGAAAGTGGAAAAACATGAGAAGAATTATTTTTTGATATGGTTGACTTAAAAATCAAATGAGGCCCCTTTCTCACATAATTTTGCCTCCTAAACAAGTATACAACATTGGATTTGAAGAAAAAAAACATATGGATGATGTGTTATACAAGGCATCTCTTATAAGAGCATTCTGAAACCCTTTGAGAGGTGTTATAATATCTCCCTCTTTGGAACATTTATCCCTGAATGTGATGGAAATACGCTTGAGAGGAGTGATTAAACAAATTTTCAACCCAATAAAAATGCATAAATACAACTTAAACACCTTTTTTATGAAATTTCAGACCTATGCATTACAATAACAACAACAATAACATACCCAGTGTAATCCCACAAGTGGGGTATGGGGAGGGTAGAATGTAGCAGACCTTACCACTACCTAATAGAAGTAGAGAGGTTGTTTCCTGGAACCCTCATCTCAACAACCCATTAGCAGAATAAACTAGATATGATAACCTAACCCTACCAACCAATTAGCCTACTACTCTAATTCGCGACCTTCACTTTTTCTTATCTCGGGTCATGTTCTCAGTGAGATTAAGTTCTGCCATATCATGTCTAATCACCTCCCCCTAGTACTCCTTCGATCTACCTCTAACCCTCTGTATATCTTCTAAAACCAACCCCTTGCACCTCCTAACAGAAGTATCAGTACTCCTTCTCTACATATGCCCAAACCATCACAGTCTCACTTCCCTCATCTTATTAGCCACCGGCGCCACCTCTAGCTTCTCCCGACCTATGCATTAAATACTATCAAAACATGTTACCATGAGTATGTATGAATGGAACATGACATAAAGGACTAAAATACATGACTTGACATCTTAGACATGATTAACTTATTACCTTAGGCTTGACTAGAATAGAAAGGATAAGGAAATCATTTTTTATATCTACTTCTGCTTTTCACGTAGCACTTTCAACTTGTTGATTCCTTCAAAGGACCTTAACAGATGCTACATCTTTGTTTCTCAATCTCTTCACTTGTTTATCTAATATCTCAATCGAAACTTCTTCATATATCAAGTTCTCTTCAACACATCTACCTCCAAAGGCACAATAGAGCTTGGGACACCTACACACTTCCTTAACATGAACACATGAAAGACCAAATGAACCATACTCATCTCTATATGAAGCTCCAACTCATAGGTAACCTTACCAATGGGCCTCAAAATTCTATAAGGCCCTACATACCTAGGGCTCAACTTTCACCTCTTTCCAAATCGACCCACATCTTTCATGGATGAGAACTTTAAATACACCCAATTTACTACCTTGAACTTGAGATCTCTCCTTGTAATGTTAGAATAAGACTTTTGTCGAGTTTGATTTGTCTTCAGTCTCATGCTTATCATCCTCACCCTCTCCAAGGCTTCTAAAACCAAATCCACAACTATCAATTCCATCTTCCCCACTTCAAACCACCCAACTGGGAATCTATAACGTCTCCTATATAAGGCCTAAAATGGTGCAATCTCGATGCTAGAGTGGTAACTGTTGTTGTAAGTAAACTAAGTGAGTAGGAGATGCTCATCCCAACTACCATTGAGTTCCAACACACAAGCTTTAAGCATATCCTCAAGGGTATAAATGGTACTCTTGGCTTGACTATCCATTTATGGTGAAATGTCATGCAAAGCTTGACTTTATTAGTACCAACGTCTCCTAGAAAGATCTCCAAAAGTGAGAGGTAAATTGGGTACCACGATCTATAATGATGGATAATGGAATCTCATGCAATCTAACCAACTCATGGATGTATAATTTAGCATAGTCTTCATCAACATAGGTCGTTTTAACTAGTAGGAAATGTGCGACTTTGTCATTCTATCAATAATAACTCAAATAGAGTCAAAATGTTTTTTGGTCTTAAGCAAACAAACTATGAAATCCATGTTGACTTCTTCCCACTTCCATGTGGAATCTCAATGTCTTAGGCTAGGCCACCTAAAATTTTGGTGTTCGGCTTTGACTTGTTTGAAACTATGGCATTCGATCATGAACTTTGTAGTGTCTCTTTTCATACCATCCCAACCAATATACTTCTCTCAAATCCCTATACATGTGTGTGGAATTGGGGTGAATGGAGTAGTATGATATCGGTCTCCTTTAAAATCAAGTCTCTCAACACATCAACATTAGGCATGTATAACCTACTTTGGTGCCCAAGTATACTATCTCCCTTTTATGAGAAAAGCTCTACCTAACCCTATTTTACCAATGTTTTTAATTCCCCCAAAGCGAGGTCAAGGTTCTGTTTGGATTTGACCTCTTCGACCAAAGAAGATTTAGAACCATCTTGCCTTCATCTTCACCTTCATCTAACCTAACTCCTAACCTAGCTAATCGATGAACATCCTTTGCTAACTCTATCTCCCAATCATCAATATGAGCTACACTATCCATGGATACCCTATTGGGGTATCGACTACAACATTAGCTTTGTCGGGGTGATAATGCATACTTATTTCATAATCTTTAAGGAGTTCCAACCACCTTCTTTGCCTCAAATTGTGATCTATTTTGGTGACCACATATAGAAGACTCTTGTTGATACAAATGAAGCTATGAAAATGAGATAAAATACAAATATAAAAGATAATAAAATAAAGATAGATTAACATAAGAAAAGGTAAGAAAAATAAATCTAAAGGAATATTAAACCTAAAGACATTAATCAATTAATTAAAATCAAGAACCAAACCTCTTATATTGACCTTAAATTAATTAAACTTTGCGCTTAGTCTCAAATTATAGCTTTAAATTTTCTTCTTCTTCTTCTTCTTCTTCTTCTTCTTCTTCTTCTTCTTCTTCTTCTTCTTCTTCTTCTTTTTCTTCTTCTTCATTCACTAATTCAGTTTGCAACTCCCTCTTAATTGTTTTTCTTCCGGCTGTGGGTTTCTTACATGATACAGCTTTGTTGCAATCCCAAACCTTCTCTCCCTTTTTTAAAACTAGTTTCTTTTTTTAAAGACAAATATGCCCTTAAAAGGCAAGGTTATTACATTCCCCCCACCTTAAGAAATTTGGTCCCTGAATTTAAATAAATACATACCTTCAGTCCTAAAAAAATGGGGTATTTGACTCGCATATCATTCTCTGACTCCCAAGTAGCTTCATCAATGGTATGATTTCTCTATAAAACCTTCATAGATAAAATTTCTTTTGATTGTAGCCTTCTTACTTGTCTATCAATAATAGCCATTGGTTTCTCTTCATATGTTAGACCCTCATCAATCTGTATAGTCGATGTTTCAAGTACATGAGAGGAGTCTAGTACATACTTCTTTACCATAGAGACATGAAACACTGGGTGGATAAAAGACATCTCATGAGGGAGTACCAAATGATATGCCACTTCTCCTATTTGGTCAATTATCTCATATGGTCCTATATATCTCGAGCTCAACTTACCTCTCTTCCCAAACCGCATTAACCTTTTCATTGGAGAGACTCATAGAAAAACTTTATCCCCAACTGTGAACACTAAATCTCTTCTCCTTTTATCTGCATATGACTTTTATGTTCTTTGAGTGGTGAGCAACCTCTGTTTGATCCAAACTGCGAACACTAAATCTCTTCTCCTCTTATCTCTATATGACTTTTGTCTGCTTTGAGCAGTGAGCAACCTCCATATGATTAACTGGACCTTGTCCATGGCTTCTTGAACCAAGTCTGGTCCTAACACCTTAGCCTCTCCAACCTCGAACTACCGTATAGGAGAACGACATCTCTTATCATACAAGGCTTCATATAAAGCTATTTGAATGCTAGACTAGAAGCTATTATTGTAAGCGAATTCAGGTAACGGCAAGTAGGTATCCCAAGTACCTCCAAAATCAAGGATCCAAGACCACAAAATATCCTCTAGAATTTGTATAGTACTCTTCGATTGTCTATCTGTCTATGGGTGAAATGCAGTACTAAGATCTACTCATGTACCCAGTGCTTCTTGAAAAGATCTCCAAAAGCATGATGTGAATTGTGACCCTCTATCAAAAATGATGGATATAGGAACTCCATGAAGTCGAACAATCTCATTTATAAATATCTGGGCATATCTCACTACACTAAAAGTAGTCTTTACGGGTAAGAAGTGTGCTGATTTTGTGAATTGATCTACAATCACCCATACATAGTCATAACCTCTAAGGGTTCATGGTAGACCAACCACAAAATCCATAGTAACTTTTTCCCATTTCCACTCCAAAATCTGGATCTCTTGTAGTAATCCTGCAGGTCTCTGGTACTCAGCTTTAACCTATTAACATGTAAAACAACTAGAAACAAAGTTACCAACATCTATCTTCATACCTTCCCACCAATACAACTGCTTCAGATCATGGTATATTTTTGTGGAATCAGGGTGTATAGTATATCTGGAGTTGTGAGCTTCCTCGAGGATGACTCGTCTTAGCCCACCTGTGTTTGGTACACATAATCAATCACCCACTTAAAGCATACCATTAGTATAAATAATTATTTTCTTAGGTATAACTTCATCTCGATATTTATAGAGTTGTTGATCCTCATATTGAGTAGCTTTTATGCGCTCCACTAATGAAGATTTAGCTTGAACATAAGCTAGCAATGTCTCTGAATTTCCCATGCTAAGCGTAACACCTGCACCCTCAAGAGTTTGCATATCTTTTGCTAATTACCTTTTTTCAGGAGCTATATATGTTAAACTGCCCATAGATTTTCTGCTTAGTGCAGCACCCTCAAGTTTCTACATATCTTTCGCTAGTTGCCTCTTTTCAGGAGCTATATACGTCAAACTACCCATAGATTTTCTGCTCAGTGCATCGGCCACAATATTGACTTTTCCAGGATGATATAGAATAATGCAATCATAATCCTTCAGTAACTCCATCCACTATTGTTGTCGAAGGTTGAGATCTCTTTGCTGAAAAATATACTTTAAGCTCATATTGTTAGTATGTATCTCACAAGTTTCACCATATAGATAATGACTCCATATTTTGAGAGCAAATATCACTGATGCTATCTCCAAATTATGTGTAGGATAATTCTGCTTATGCATCTTCAACTGTCTTGAAGCATAGGCAATAACATGACAATTTTGCATAAGACACATCCTAAGCCCACCTTAGAAGCATCACAGTATACCGTGAATCCTCCGAAACCTGATGGTAAAGCTAATATTGGTGTTGTTGTCAAACATGTTTTGAGTTTTCAAAGCTCAGCTCAAATTCTTCTATCCACTGAAACTTTACCTTTTTCTGTATTAGCTTGGTCAAAAGGGCTACTATTTTGGAAAAATCCTGCACAAAACGCCTATAATAACTTGCCAAACCCAAAAAACTATGAATTTTTATAGGTGAGATAGGTTTCAGCCATTTTTAAACGACTTCCTCCTTTCTAGAATCCATTGTAATTCCCTCTTTGGATACAACATACCCTAGAAATGCTACTGAGTCTAACCAAAATTTACACTTTGAGAACTTAGAATATAGCTTATGTTCTCATAATATTTGTAACACGATTGTTAGATGATTCTTGTGTTTTTCTTGGCTACGGGAATATATCATAATATCATCAATAAACACTATCATGAACTTGTCCAAAAAGGGTCTAAACACCCTATTCATTAAGTCCATGAATGCAGCTAGAGCATTGGTTAGTCTGAAAGGCATCACAAGAAACCCAAAGTGCCCATATCGAATTTTGAATGTTGTCTTAGAAATATCTTCCTCCCTAATTTGAAGTTGATGATAATCGGATCGAAGATCTATCTTTGAAAAGTGGGTAGCTCCTTACAATTGATTAAAAAGATCCTCTATACGAGGTAAAGGATACTTATTATGTATTGTTACCTTATTCAGCTATCTATAGTCGATGCACATTCTTAAAGATCCATCTTTCTTCTTTACAAACAATACTAGTGCGCCCTATGGCGATATACTAGGTCAGATGAAGCTCTTATCGAGCAAATCCTGCAATTGTTGCTTTAGCTCCTTCAACTCTACTAGTGCCATGCGATATGGAGGTATAGATATTGACAATGTGTCAGGAGCTAAATCAATACCAAAGTCTATTTCTCTTACAGGAGCTAATCCTAGCAAATCCTCAAGGAATACATTAGGAAATTCATTCACTATTGGTATCTTTTCCAAGCTAAGAGTTTCTTCTTTAGTGTCCCTTACCATAGCTAAGAGACCCATGCAGCCTTTACTAAGTAATTTTTGAGCCTTAATAAGAGATATAATCTTACCAACCTCTGGGACTTGACCTCCTTTTAGTATAAAGATAAGCTCATTTGGCATCTCAAATCTGACGATTTTTGCATGACAATCTACTGTAGCATAGCAAGGGGGATAACCAATCCATACACATCAAAGTCAATCATGTCAAGTAAAATTAAGTTATCTAAAGTATTTCTACCCTCAACTCTAATCTGACAATCATGGTACACATATTCAACTAACAGAGAATCTCCCACAAGAGTAGCGACAAAGAAAGGATGATTTAGCATCTCTGGTTGTCGAGCAATCCTTAAAGCAAAGTACAAGGACACATAGGAGTGTAGATCCTAGATCAATCAAAGCATGTGCATCAAATAAACAAACTGAAATAATACCAGTAACCACTGCATTGGAGCCCTGAACATCTTGTCTAGTAAGTGCAAAAACTCTTGACTGGCCTCTACTCATATTTCCCTATCCTTAATTACTAGCAACATGATCTCCAACACCTCAACCTCTGTTTTCTATGCTAGTAGCACCTGAAGCATCACGAGTAGTCTGAGTAGGTACAGTCATCTGAGTGGAGTTTTGCTTTGAGTTTTTTGGAGGTAGAGGACAATCTCTAAGTTGATGCCCTAACTGACCACATCAAAAGCACCCTCTAGTCAAAACATGACACTGGCCCACATATGATCTACCACAAGTTTGACAAGATGGAGTAGTGGCATAGATTTGACCAGAATATTGATGTCCGTATGATGATGGTTGTCCCTAAAGACTTTGTCCATGATGTGGTCTGTATGTGGATTATGAAACTGTATCTATCCTTGCCTGAGAGCCCTAATGTTGCCTTCCCTAACAAAAGGTCCTCCTATCTTGGCCTTCTTTCGAGCATCAAAGGTTGCACATTCCTCACAACCCTTGTCTTCAATCTTTCTTTCTAAATCAACTACCTCTGAATATGTCAACTTCTTCATATTTGGGACTACCATAGTGTATAGACGAGCAACCAAACCATTGACAAATCTTTGAACTCTGGCTTTTTCAGTTGGCACTATGCAAGGAGCATATCTGGCTAATTAACAGAATTTGGTGTTATAGGTTGACACATTCATATTCAGAATTTGTACTAATCTTTCAAACTAACTTGCATATTTCTGCCTCTGACTTTTAGGAAGGAAGTGATCCATGAATAATTTAGTGAACTTATCCCATTTCAGTGGTGTTGCTCCACAGGCCGACCTAGCGATAAGACTTTATACCATGTGTTTGCCATAACTTCTATGTTGTACGCTGCAAGCTCCACAACCCTCTCACTAGAACATCCTAGCGCCCGTAATGCCTTGAAAGTCCCATCTAAGAAACTTTGTGGATCAGCTGAACTGTCAGAACCTGCAAACCTTGGTAATTTTAGATTCAAGAATTCCTGCAATGATACCTCTTTATTACCAAAAGCGTAAGTCCATAAAGGCGTCTAAGGTGGTGCCTGTGTCTGAGCAAATACAACAATATGCTGACCTATCCTCTTTTGTTTATCCATTTGGTCAACCAACCCCTCTATAACTCTTTCCATAGAGGTCAGTGTTGCCTAGTAGCATTATCTTGTGATGGAGGAGGGGGAGTTGCACTCATTTTAGGAGTGGCCTCTTTTGTACTTCTCGAAGTGGTGTTACAATTTCCTGTGGTGGAACTATGACCCCTACCTCGACCAGCTCTATGAGCACCACCCCTTCCCCTAGTTGAAGAAGTTGGAAGCCTAATAGAGGTGTCATTAGGTGTTTGAGGAACACCTTTCCTAGCCTTGTAGTTTGAGTCATCTGATAAACAAAATGTGATACACATAAGTAGGAATAAGAAAGAAGGACAAGAAATATCCTATCCTGTCCTCGCAGACTTTTGATTATAGAAATGGTCGGCTACATAACTATAATTGAGATTCTACTACTAATGTATGCTCCATAGTCATAGGAATAACCTAGGCTCTGATACCAACTTTGTCATGACCCAATTTTGGATCATGACCGGCGCTAAGGGGAAGGATCCCAAAGCAAGCCTTACTAGAATTCTATAGAAAATCGGGCAGAGTTTTCTCTATTTTTAGGCCTATGCAACATTTTAACCTATTTCAGAATCAATAACACAGCTTTCAAATATTCAAATCAAGCTACCATATAACTTTTTAGTCTATTCTCTAAGCAACATACTAACTTATCTCCCACAATAGGGAGAAACTCAAAATGCATCATACATCTAAGATGATAAAAGAGTTTTCATGGCTTTAACAAAATAAATGACTATGGAGCGACTCTAAGAATTCAAAACAAAGGATCCATAACAATGAATAACTCATTTCCCACGCAAACAAGTGTGGGACTTAGCACGGAATTTTTTTGCTACCTTTAGCTAACTAAATCCTCATCAATATCACCTGTATTCTCTGGAAAGAAAAAAATATAGCGAGGAGTGAGACACTAGCTTAGTGAGTAATAATAATAACCATAATTGTTTTAATAAGGGACAAGTCAGAAAATATACTAGTATAATCATCAAAATCATGTAACGAATGCTCTTTCAAAAATCGATAGTTAAAATCCATCTTGTTGTCTCGTATAAGCAATTCAACTTAGCTATTCAGAAGTAAACTTGGTAAAACACTTTCATATCAAATCATATACATATATTCGGGAGGTTTCCAAGAATGAATCATGTAATTGGTAATCGGTATGTCTATTTTCTTAAAAGAATAGACAATAACTTGTAACTTTCATATTGGTAAATCTCTCCTCGAGGGATATCGGTAATGGTAAGCTAGTTCTACCTTCCCACTAGTGAGGGCTCTATCTGTAATTGGTAATACAAGGTGCACTAGGTCTAACAAACCTGTTGTTAGCTACAGGATCCATCAAGGTCTACTACCATTAAAAACTCTTCTTTATAAATCATACAAGCTTTTTCAAAGTAGTACAAGGCATATAAATCTTGTAATCATATCATATCAACTTAATAAAAGCACATGTAAAAGTACTTATATCTCAAGTGAATGCCAAAAAATTATTTAAATAACCATAATAATCTCAATTATTAATATATTTGTCTTGTAAAAGTAAGATCATCTCAAATAGCTATTTCGATATCAAATCAAGTAAAGGACTTGTCCCATACGCAAATTCAAATCATTCGGTAACAATTCACTTATAAATCATGTTAAATCCATGAAACTTATAAAACACAAATTGGAGTTAAGATTACTACTCACAATACTCGTGTAGAAGTACCAAACTTGTCACCTCAAGCAATCCGTAAGACTTCCTTCGGTCAATCCATATTCATATCATAAAAGTTCATGTTACTTTCTTTGTTCAAGCTAAGTTTATACTAACTTGAAAATGTCCAACCTAATTCAGGCTTCCGATTTCCTATCGAGTTGGTGCAATATATACATATATATACCCAGGTCAAGAGGAATTCTATCAGTGAAATATTCTAATGTTTCTTGGCTATCTTAACCATCTTGTTCATCTAATTTGATAATAAAAACTATTCTTGTTCCCCAATTACTCATCCCTTGTCACTAATTTCAACACCCAAAGTAAATTACCTAGCCTAAGAACTTTCGTAAGGCTGTAGCAGAAAATAAAATAAGGATTTACTTCAAATTAAGAGAATTTCACAATCTCTTATCTCTTTGACTCTTACTTTTCTTTAATCCTAAACCCCCAATTTATAGTCATGAATACAAATTAATTCTATCAATAAGTTTATGAACATACCTTCTCCTAAACTTCGCCCTTAGTCTCAAATTATAGCTTTAAATTTTTTTCTTCTTCGTTCACTGCTTTAATTGCAGCTTCCTGTTGTTAGAACCCGTATTGTGGAGTAATGGAATCATTACGAAATTTGGGACCAATATTGCTTATTTTTGGAAAAAAAGATTCGGGACTAAAATGATATTTTTGGAAACTTTGGGGATCCTAGTAGAATTTAAAAGATTTGGAGTCTAGAAGAGCCTAAGGTACCCCACCTTAACTTGTGTTATTTTTTCCTATTGGACCATGTGTGTTAAAAAAAATATATATTGTGGTTTGATTCTTTTGGAGGATTTCTAATTTTGAAGCCCTTATTTTTTTTGGGGCCTAAAGCCACTGCTTTAATGGCGCCCTTGTATAGTAATAACAATAATAATAACAATTGTTATGAAAATTCTGAGGCTTTGATGATGGATTTCTTCCATTTAGAGCAATTGGACCCGTATCTTGGCGGGGCAACCCAGATGGAAAGTGACCCAGAAACCTGGTGTTTGCAGCCATGGCGGTGTTTATAGTTTCACTTTGCTGTATCATCGAGAAAGTACATATGGTTCTGAACCTCGAAAAACCATACAAAAAAACCTTTGTTACTTTCAATTAATTCTTCAAAAGCTAGGTCGACATTTAGGTGATTCCAAGAGAAGATTTATTATCTGGTTCGAGTGGTATATCGTAGTTCGGCATTTGAAGCTCGTCGTCCTAGTTCGCTGCTTCAAACAAGGTAACATTCTGATTCCTAATCTTGAATTCGATTCCGTTAGTAACATTCCGTTCTCTCGTGTTTCTGTCTTGTTTGAGTATGGTATGCTATTTGTATTGATCTTTGCGTACAACTATTAGTTGAGTATTAATGGATATGAGTGTTTCTATTAAGCATAAAGTATCATTACTGATATGGTTTAAGTTTGAATCCTATGTATCGATGCTGCCTTGTCGAAGTGATTGACCCCTTTGGATGACTGCTCCCTTTGAGTTCATGTTTGTTTAACTTAGGTGTTCTTACTCCATATGTTTTGACTGATCTTGTCCTCATGTGATGATCAAATCTGTTTGGATATAAAAATTTGATAAGTTTTGGTCTTATCTGTTGCTTTAACTCAACTGGTTCCTTTATTCCTATTGAAATAATATTTGTCGATATGATTTCCTCATTCCCTGCTAATCCTCAAATGTTAGGTTCTCATTTAAAGTCTGGATATAGTGAATATATGTCTCCTTCTTGGCTTAAGCTGACTGGAAGTTGCTCTGAAAGGCTTCTTTCTTCCCTATTCGTTGACTGGTCTTGAATATCGAACTAGGATGTTGTTTGTTGTTCAAAAGGCCTGTTTTTCCAGCACCTTTAAAGGGAGAGAATTTGGCTTAACTCATGTAGTAACTACTGGTTCATTCCTTTTCTATTGCTACACAGTAGGATCTGATTAGGTCCTTCTATATGAATTCTTGTTTTTCTCAATGGATGTGCCTCATCTCCATTTAGCAGTGTTCTTCATCTATGGGCTGGTCCAAGTTGGGTTTACTCTTAAGTCTGCTGTCTGCTCTAGGTATGTTCAGACTTTTAAGATATTGTTTGTTAATATGTTTTAAGCTTTTGTTTAGTTGTGTTTGCTTTAATGAGATACCCATTGGCCTGGTTATCAACCTGACCATTTTTTAGTGCTTTAAAGGACTTAAAATTATCTAATCTAATAATATAATGGGTGATCTATCCTTATCTTGTTCTGGTCCTGTAAGAGAAGGACTAGTCTATTGTGTATTTGTCTTAGGGCTTGTTTTTTAGCTGTTATAGGGTCACTATGATTTTCTGCTTGCTCTGTTGATTATTATGGTTTGGTAGAGATGCAATCTGTCTGCTTTAGGCTCATTACCTTGTTAAGACAAGACTTGTGTTTCACCCTTTACTGATCTCTATAATATATTGCTGAAATGATAGTTAAAGCTCCCGAGAATGATGTGTGCTTCATATTTTCCTGGTTATTATTAGATCTCTCATTACTAGTTTTCTTATATCAATTTGTGTGGAATAGAATCCTCCTCTTTAATTAACGTCAGGTATTGTACAATTTCTTTGAAAGTTTGTCGAGGTTGTATAATACTTAAAATAAGCAACTGATACCAGTTATCTTGTTCTCCAGATCAAGTTACAAAGCTCTTTTTCTTTTGTGCGTTGAAGAGTTTCTGGCTTCATACTTTGTACTTGACATGGCCTTATACTATGATATTAGCAATCTTAGTTTCACAGTGAATTTTCCCCTCAGAAGAGCTCTTCACACTCCCTATAATTTGGAACCAGTATTATGCTTAGAGAATATTGGAATTACATTCCTTCTGATTACAATTCTTCAGCAAGTCAAACATAAGAACATCTCAATCATAGAAATCTTTATTTGCATGAAATTCATTTGAGATAACTGTTTCCTATTGATGTTTATCTGGAACAGTGGTACCCCCTTCCATTTTAATTTGTGTCCTAATTAGATTGCTTCTGAAAATATCCGTTTTATATTGAGTTAAACATTATTTGCGAATACCTTAATTTGTAAGTGTCATTGGCTGGCACTCTTTTTTCCTGGTAAATGCTTGTCACTGAATTAATGATGTGTATGACATGATTGCTGGAAATTACAATGTAGGATTATGAAATAGTCATACATGGTTAGTGTCTATCTGATATGATTCTTTTACTTATCGTTTGGATTTTTGCTTATGATTGTATGCATATGATTCCTCATGACTCTATTCGTGCCTCTTATGACCTCTTTCACCAGTTCCTGGGCCGATTATTATCGTGTGTATTATACTATATATATATTTTAAAGTAGGCTGGATGCGGCGGGTCGATTTGTCCATGGGCTGGCTTTCTTAGTTTGGAGCCATAAGGAGCTGGGCTTTGGGTATGTTGGCATCTTGACATGTGAGTGTTGGGCCTCGTTCACCCCAGCTCACGTGAGTGCTGGGCCTCGCTCACCTCGGCTCACTTATTGGCATGATGTCATTCTGTATTTTGATACGTGAGTGCTGGGCCTTGCTCGCCTCGGCTCACTTATCAGTATGATGTCACCTTTGGATTATGATGTGTGAGTGCTGGGCCTCGCTCGTCTCGGTTCACCTATATTATGACACGTGAGTGCTGGGCCTCGCTCGCCTCGGCTCACCTATACTATGACGTGGGTGCTAGGCCTCACTCACCCCGGCTCACTTAAGCTACATTTGGGAGTTGTGTTGGAGACTGTGGGGTTTGAACTTTCTGGTGTGAGGCAGTGGGTTGCGCGAGTTTGGAGGTCGCCATCATTCCTGTACGCTATGCATCAATTTGAGATTTTGAACAAAGAAATATTTTCTACTAATAGCTTTATGTTTATTTCCTCTGTCCTATGCCTAATTTGTATTTTAAAAGTACGCATTGTGATATTTTGGGTATGCTTTATGTCTATTTCCTCTGTCCTATGCCTAATTTGTATTTTGAAAGTATGCATTGTGATATTTTGGGTATGTTTCGAATCACCATGATGTTGCTTCTATGTTGGCATTATGGCTTGTGAGTGCAGCGGTCTTCCCTGGCTCACTTAGCCTATATTCGCACTATGTGATGGTGATTTCAGAAATTTGAGACCTTCTGAGGTTATGTGTGACTCGTATAATGAAAATTGACAGGTTGGATATTTTTGGTTATACACTTGATCTCTGTACCTTTGCAGTTGTCCCTCAGTTCGTATTTCCGTACATTTTGGGAAGTAAGTACTTTAATATGTTATGGGTATGTATTTAACTATTGTACTTTTGTTTTAATGGTTGTCATGATATATATATACTCTGTACTTTTTGCTTTACATATTCGGTACGTACTTCGTACTGACCCCCTTTCTCCGGGGGTTGCATTTCATGCCCGCAGGTATAGATGCACAGAGTAGCGGGCCACTAGCTTAGGACCCCGTTTGCATTTTGAAGAGCTTCATTGCTTCGGAGCCATGTTTGGTATATTTGTTACTTTATTACTTTGTATTATTTCTACTTCTGGGTATGACGGGGGTCCCTGTCCCGTCTTATAATTTAGTTTGTCTGTATTTGAGGTCTGTGGACATCCTGTGAGTATGGGTTATGTCAGAGAGACTGTATGTTATGTATATATGCTGGGTTTGTGAGATATGTCTGTCAGTTTGAATACTATGTATATTTGCTGTGTTTGTTGGGCGGTTTAACCGAAGCGGTGACCTTGTCGGCCCGCGATTATATCTATATCTGTTTGTATGTTTGGACGGTATGCTGGGATTCTTCTGTTAGCAGGTGAATAGTCAGTAAAACAGAGGAAATTCTGCTGAAATTTCTATAAATGAATATTAATTATAAATCTGCATCTGGTTTGGTGATGTTGTCCGGGTGCCTTAATCGGGCACTAGTCATGGCCTATGGGGGTTGGGTCGTGACAGCCGTGTTATTTTAGTTTTTTTTGATTGTGGTTTTCTTAGACTGTGTCTAGTAAGGTTTTCTTTATCGGTTTGTCGTGCACTTTTTTTTTAAATGGTAGTCTACTTTTTTTATAGACAAATATGCCCTTAAAGGGCAAGGTTATTACAACTCATGACTTGCATAGCTTGTAATAGAGCTTTAAATCAACCTAAGATACTTCATTATACAAATCTTAGTTCTAAAATATGGTGGGTTTATGCATAGAGACTTGAAATAATAAAATTCAAAAGTATCCGACATGAACAAAGTAAAATATGTTCACTTGAAACCATTCAAAACAACCTACCATAAACATTGAGAAACCCATAGTTAGGGCATCATGGAAATCATAGTATGATAACATACAAAACTTAAATACCATAAAGTATTTCATAATATAAACCCTTGAAAGAAGTTCAATATAACTGATCTCCTATTTTCTTATATCTTCTTCCTAAGTTTGAAAATATTATTTTTATCTTTATACCATCATAATTTTCATATATTTTTTCGCTTATTGCAAATTCTTCTTTATTCACTATTATCCAAATATGTTATATTTTTTTATAATTTCCTCGTAATATTTTTGCTTACAACAATAACAACAACATACCCAGTGAAATCCCACAAGTGGGGTCTGGGCAGGGCAGAATGTACGCAGACCTTACCACTACCTGAATAGAGAGGTTATTTCCTGAGAACCCTCATCTCAAAACCCATAAGCAGAAAGGACTAGATATGACCTGAAGTAAAAGAAAGCACATGACAATACGAAAATATAGTACAATTAACACATAAACAATAAAATAATGACAATACATGCTAGAAAGAAAACACTACTACTCAACTCTATTAGGTCCCCTGACTACTTAACTCTATTAACCAATTATCCTACTATTCTAATTCGCGACCTTTATTTCTTCCTATCTAGGGTCATGTCTTTAGTGAGACTAAGTTTCGCCATATCATGTACTTCTTCAGTCTACCTCTACCCCTCTGTGTAACTCCTAAAACCAACCTCTCGCACCTCCTAACCGAAGCATCAATACTCCTTCTTTGCATATGTCCAAACCATCGCAATCTCGCTTCCCTCATCTTCTCAGCAACCGGGGCCACCTCTAATTTCTCTTGAATAGTCTCATTCCTAACCTTGTCGCTCCTAGTGTGACCACATATCCATCTCAACATCCTCATCTCTGGAACATGCATCTTCTAGACATGTGGATTTTGATTGGCCAACACTCCACCCCATATAGCAAAGATAGTCTAACCACCAATCTATAAAACTTACCTGTGAGTTTAGGTGGTATCTTCTTATCACAGAATACTCCATATGTAAGTCTCCATTTGGTTCATGTTGCCCAATACGGTGTGTGACATCATCATCGATATCACCACTATTCTGGATGATAGACCCCAGATACTTAAAGTTTTCCCTCATGGGAATAGGTTTAGTGGCAAGCCTCATATCACAGTTTGCTACATCCCTTTCAACACTGAATTTGCACTAGTTTTGGTCCTGCTCAACTTGAATCCTTTGGATTCCAAAGCGTGTCTCCAGGCTTCTCGCCTGTCGTTAACTTTAGTCCGGGTCTCATCAATTAGTACTATGTCATCTGCAAATAGCATACACCATGACACCTTCTCCTATAAAGATCGTGTTAACTCATCCATCACTAAGACAAATAAGAAAAAGCTCAACACAGATCCTTGATGGAGTCCCATCTCAATAGAAAAATACTTTGAGTCTACTCCCACTGTTCTTACTCGAGTTTTGGCTCCATCGTATATATCCTTAATCGCCCTAATATACGCCAATGGGACACCTTTCATCTCTAGACACCTCCATAAAACATCTCTTGGGACTTTGTCATATGCCTTCTCAAGATCACTGAACACCATATGAAGGTCCTTCTTTCTTTCCCTACATTTCTCCACTAACCTCAGAACAAGATGAATTGCTTTAGTAGTCGACCATCCCGGCAAGAATTCGAACTGATTCTCCAATATAGATACTACCTCTCGTACCCTCAGCTCTACTACTCTCTCCCAGACCTTCATAGTATGGCTTAATAATTTGATACCCCTGTAATTGTTACAGTTTTGAATATCTCCCTTGTTCTTGTATAGTGGAACCATTATGCTCCTCCTCCATTCATCAGGCATCTTGGCAGTCTTCATAATAGCATTGAATAGTCTAGTCAAGCATTCAATGCCCTCTTTGACCATGTATTTCCAAAAGTCTGCCGGAATCTTATCGGGACCGATCGCCCTCCCCCTCTTCATTCTACTAATAGCCCATCTTACCTTCTCAACTCTGAACCGCCTGCAATAACCAAAATCATGATGGTTTTCAGAGTGTGCCAACTTACCCAGCTCGATATCTCTATCACCTTTTTCATTCAAGAGTTTATGAAAGTATGCTTGCCACCTTAATTTAATGGAGGTGTCATCCACCAACACTTTGCTCTCCTCATCCTTGATGCACTTTACTTGGTCTAAGTCGCAATCTTTCCTTTCTCTTACTTTAGCGAGCCTATACAATCTCTTATTTCTCCCTCTATGAATTCTAATTCTTGTATCCTATTTTGTGCATCATTTACTAAACGTTCTAACTCGTCTTCGATTGTGGCTTGTTTTGTTTTTTCTTCGATCCATGTTATGTGTGTGGCTAAAAGTTGCCTATATTCTTTTAAGTTTTTACTAAATTTTCTATTTTCCCATATCCATTTATTTATTGAATTTACAAATTCTATATGTGTTTGAGTCATTATCTTAGGTGTGGTAATAGTTTTGTACTATTTGGTTTTATTCTAAGCTCTGATACTAATAGATGACAATTTCTAACATAATTCATGCCTAATAAGAGAAATAGGAAGTACCTATAATGAAATCTATCTTGAATTTAAAAGATTGAGTGAAAAGTGTTTTGGACTCCATGGGTGGAAGGTCTCATAGATGAAGAAATCCACAGACCTTAATAGCCTTGAAGAAGACAAGAGAAACTTGAAGTCACTTGAAGCTAAGTCCTTAATGGGTGAGTCTTGCACACTACTAGAAAGATGTGATTTACATGGAGATTTTACATAAGGATTAATTTCGCAGGAATTTCCTATGGAGTTATATGCAAATATATAGAATTCCTAGATTTTAAAATATTTTACTTGCGAAAAATATTTTTCCAGAAAGATCTATAGGTAAATTTGGCGTCATTTTGTGATAAAACATTACCTAGGTAATCACTTGGGAAAACTGATTTGCATGTAATTTTTCATGAATAAATCTTGTAAGTAATCGGATAAAAATAAATTCCTTTGTTACTCTGCAGCAAAATCCCTAGAGAAAGCCAACTGCGGACTTATTTGGGGATATTTACCTAGGAATTTTATTAGTTGGGGATATTTACCTAGGAATTTTATTAGTTGGGGAATTATCTGAGATTTTAATTCTACGAATTTAGTTGGCGATTCATTTCATGGGAATATACTTGAGAGCATGTTATATAGGGATTTACATAGAATAATGTTATAGCAGATTTAGTTGGGGAATTATTTCATGGAAATTTACCTAGGAATTTTTGTACCTAGAGAATTACAAAGAGATTTTATTTCTAATTTTATTTTGAAACATCCTCTTAATTAAATATATTTAAGTAATTGGATCTTCTATTCATGATCCAAATCAGTGAAATAATTTTACGAATCGCTTTGTACTGTTGATTCTTATTTAGAGCAATTATAATATAACAATTTATTGTGTCATTCAAAAGTATTGTTATAAGTCATGTCTCATTATCCCTAAAATTCGTATTCAAAATATTTTTTTATGATGATAATGATAACTCGCAGTCGCTATTCTTTGGGTGTGCATAGGATAAATCTCCGCTCTTGTACAAAATTTAAAACATAGAATTTCCAAAAAAAAATGTATTTTTTCTTGAAAATGATCTATTAATCATTAAAGAACTAAACATAACTTTATTCACTTAGTCATATTCAAAGAACAAATCAATTCTAAATTATAGTATGTTATATAAAGTATATTTATTTTAAATATTATAAGTAAGACTTTAATATCAATGATCTTATAATCTTATTTTTAAACATCCTCTTCATTAATATTGTCGAATTTGCTATTGACTATTCATTAAACAAACAAAAAAGGAAATAAATTAATATTGTTTACATATTGATTTATTGAAGGTGAAAATGAGGAGGGAAGCAACTTGGTGAACCATTGCACCACATCAGAAATAAATAAATATTGTTTACATATTCATTGTACTATTGTAGCACTTTCGCCTAAACTGATTAGCAAAATGAGATCTTCTATGGGTAAAATTAGGCCATTGTTGAAGGGATGGGTTGGTGGGAGTCTGTGTGCGGAGGAAGTTGTTGGGGGGAGGGGGAGGCGTGGGAGGGAAGGGATATTAGACAATTAAAAGATCAATACCTAATACATGCATAGAAAGAAAAAAATAATATAACTAATTTTTCATTCGAAATTTTTTTCCCTTATATTTTAAAAATATACATACGAAATTATTCGCAGAAAATGTCATAAGAAAATTTCTAGATTTCACGAATTTTATCAAAATATTTTTGCATTTTTTTTACATTTCTTGTGAAAAATTGTACGTAACATACTTGTGGAGCAAAAATTCCCAGATTTTAAATTAGCAGATAATAATTACCCACGAAGGTATTTCTATCATTTTTTTGGCCAAAAAATTGGCAAGAAACTAAATTAGCATTTTTGTAATTAAGTCTCAGGTTTGAAAGAAAAATGTTGGAGAGTTTTCAGAAGATTTTAGGAGTTTTAGTGAGTGAAATAGGTAAAATATGATAGAATTTTCGAGGATTCTCCAATATAAGAGTTCAGGGAATTGTCCTAATAGCCCTTAAATCTAGAAATTTTCAGAAAAATTTGAACTTTAGTGGAGCACTGGGTTGTCGCGGAGTAGTTCTCACATAGTTCATTTTTGTGCTAATTTCAAATTTTTGCCTGTTTTAGCCCTGGAATGAATCTCGATTATTTTTACACTAAAATGGACCTTCTCCGCGATGCGAAGAGGTGCGAACCCTCCTAGAATGTGAAAACACTCACAAAAAATTATTTTTTGATACGGTTGACTTAAAAATCAAATATGATCTCTGTCCCATATACTCATGCCTCCTAAACAAGTATGCGGCCTCGGATTTGCCAAAAAAATGTAGGGATGATAGGTTATGAAAAACATCTATTATAAGAGAATTTTGAAACACTTTGGAAGATGTTACAATTCAAAATTTGTACCTTTTAAATATTTACCGATGATATGGCATAAAATGTGTTATCATGTTTCACGAACGCGTGAAAAGGCATTACAGGGGCTAATGTGTAATAGACTTCTTCCCCCCTTTTAACCTTAATTTTTCCCTCTTCCTCTTATTTCTCTTTTCTTCTTTTCCTTCTCTTTTTCTTCTCTTCTTCCTTACAACTACCCAGATACTTTCAATTATTTTTTCCTCTTCTTCCATCTCATGATGTTGCTCATTAAGTCAATGTCGAAGTTATTTGCTTAGTTGAGTCCTTCTTTTTTAATTACGAATGTAATATATCACTGTGGAGTGGTTGTGAAAATAAAGACATCATGGATTCAATTCAACACTGGATTTAAGTTCCTTTATTGTAAAATTTTGAAGGTAATTAATTTTTTTTCCCAATATACTATGAATTTCTTCTATGCTCCAAATATCAACTTCAAGTGTACTCCTCAACCTGAAAAACTCCCTCTTCTGTATGTAATTTATTATTTTTTATTTTGTAGTCATGAGAAAGATATGGATATTTTCAATGGTATGAAGATGAAATATTGGCTCAAGCTAAGAAGGTGATATGAAATTTGTTGAATTGAGTCAGAACATATGAACTAAAGAGGAATCAATCAAGAAATTATTGAATTATGCCTATTGTTTTATGGATAATATTGGCTATTTGTGTCTCTCTAAGAAAATGACTGAATATGTGTGTCATAGTATGTAAGTTGGATTATAGTCTACTCTAATGAGGGCAATTTTGACACTTTTGTCTTTTCTATTGTAACTGCCTTCATTTGTATTTTTGTTATACTGATTTTGATTGAAGGATGAAAATAATTTATGTGGATCTCTTTTATTTTCTTACTTGTATGGTCAAATCACTTAAACACAATCCACTTTTACATAAAATGAAGCACGATTATAACTGCTCACTAACTTTTAGTTTCAATTAGTGTAAAGACAGCACAAAGATAACTAACCAATCATACCATTAATTAGTTCTAATGAGATCCAAACAAACATATCAATCCACAAAAATTAATTATCACCACATATCAGTTAATGTACTTAAAATACACCAAAAAAAGTTAGTGCTGAAATTAAGCATCCATAGATGCACTAGAGGTTGCACATTAATTTTTTACTAACTTATACACTGCAACTGTGAAGTTGTGATAGCATCTCCATCATTCCACTTCAGTCCTCGAGGCTTATAGCCTATATCAATATTTGTTAGAGATGCATCCTTATAAGCTCCAAGAGTGATATCTCTTTCACCTAAAGTACTAGGTTGAATAGAGGTGTACTAAAATAAGCTTTATAAAGTACAATAATCAATGAACAAAATTATATAGACACTTAAATTTAAGGTTTGACTACTATTTGCAATAGTGAAGATATCAAATCTTACGGTCTTTGCCCCTCTTTTATCTTCCTTTGGATGTTAAATCTCCCATAGCCCTTTGTATACTAGGCTGTTGATTTGATATGCCACATCTTCCTCTACTAGAACCTCTAACAGTGTCACTACCAGTGCCTTTGCCAATGCCTCTACTAGATTGTTGCTCTTTTCTAAAAACTAAAGTATCAAAGCATATAAAATTGTCTTGTTGGCTTGAGCTTGATGGTTGGCTAGACAATATTAACTAGCTTGAGCTTTGTTGTTGTCTGAAGCTTGATTGCCCATCCCAGCCTGTTAATAGAGTAATATTAATCATTTACTGTAAATAAGTGAAGCTAATTATAGATGACGAAGTAACTTACCATGACCTGACAAGCTTTACTTTTGTGTCCTACTTATGACATTTTGAATAAGTCATTTTTACTCCCTTCTTGGATAGCTTTTCATATATTTTTCTGGGCTTATTCTCTTTTCTTCTATATTCCATGGCCTACCAAATATGACTTTTGGTTCAGGAGGCTCAATCACTGTTGCACTAGTGTGAGGCCATATTTTCATGTTAGGTTATTGGTTTTAGAAAGTAGTCATAACTCTTCAAGAATGTCTCTTTCCTATATCAACGTACTACTTCATGTTCAGGTTCTATGCCTCAACGTAGATATACAAGCACATTATGTTGACATGGTATGCCCCTCAATTGCGATGTAGTACAGGTATATGTCTTCCTCCTTATATTAATAATATGCCTATATTTACCATCTTTGATTTCATATCTAATATCACCATTGAATCTAACCTCACAAAATCTAACAAGATCTTTGTTCTCTTCAAGTACTAGTCTAGACACAGGAGATATATCTGAGATCTAAGTATCAGCAAATTGCCTCATTAAAAAATTTTTGTCCATTATCTTATACCTGATCTCCTCTAACATACTTATGATAGTCCTATGTCTAGCAGCTAGTATCCAAGAATTAAATGTCTCACACTTATTGTTTTTAGTAATATCACAGTTAGAATGCTGTTAGAACCCGCATTTCGTGATTGGAACAATTAAAAAAATTTGGAATCAACATGGTATTATTAGAAAGTTCAGGACCAAAGTGACATTATTAAAAAGTTTGGGGTCAAAGTAAAATTATTGAAAGTTGGATTCTTGAAGATGAGGTGGGACCCACTTGGATGTGTGCCAACTTCCAATTGGACCAAGTGGGACCCACTTGACTTGTGCTGGATTCCAATTGGGCCAAGTGTGGTACACTTGGCAAGACTTGATTTTTGTATACCTTTATATGTATATACATGCGCAAGATTTTTCTTTAGTTTATTTCCTCATCTTGTCACTTAGAAAAACTCAAGAAAACTTAAGAAAACCAAAAACAAAGCCATGTGGAAAAATTTTCTAGCCTTTCCAAAATTATTTTGATGATACAAACCTACTACGTGTATATATGGTGTTATATTGTATTGGAACTATGAATTTATATTTAATTAGCATGAATATGATCCTTGTAGGGTGAAGGAAGTATTGGAAATTAATTATATGTATACATAGTGTGTTGAGGCCGAATTAGGGTATATATGCTATGTTGTGTTGTGCTATGTGTTGGAATTATGAATTGATGCTTAGTTAGTATATTATGATCATAGTGGTGTGAAGGGATGGATGAAAATCATTTATAGATTTATATATGTATGCTGACCGATTTTGCAAATATGGATAATGTATGATAATTGGAGTTATTGTTGCTATATTGTGCTGTTGATTTGATATGCCACATCTTCCTCTACTAGAACCTCTAACAGTGTCACTACCAGTGCCTTTGCCAATGCCTCTACTAGATTGTTGCTCTTTTCTAAAAACTAAAGTATCAAAGCATATAAAATGCGAGATGGAATCTCGGGGTAGCATAATTTTAAGGGGAGATGTTGCCGAATTTTTCGTAGGATTAAGGGTAAATTTGCAATTTAACGCGAAGAAGTCTTTAGTTAATTATTTGACATTGCTATGAATTATTTGTAGACTTTTTGTTTTTTAAAATTTATAAGTTGCAAGAATATGGGAAATGTGATTAATTTTGAAAGAATTTATTCTATATTGATTTTTAAACTTTAAATGTAAGTAACTTTTGATAGGAAGCTCGGATTGCCTCAAAAATCATTTTGAAATGCTTCGTAGGAGTTTGTAAGATTGAGGATGAGTATGTTCTCCGTAGGTTGGGCCAGTTCGAATTTCCACGGCCCTTGGGTCCTCCACCGCCCTTTTATACAATTTTAGTAAATTTTGAAAGGAGTTGTAATAAATATTATTCTGATTTCATATATGAATATTTTATATATCTTTTGATTTATGATACTGATTTTTATGCCTATGACTACTCACTACTCCGCTCATGCCTATTATGATATCGTTCACCGGTTCCCGGGCCAGTTGTTATCGTGCGCACTATGATATATATGTATATTTTGGTATTATGTCGTGTTCGACGGATCGACTTCGCCCAAGGGTCGGGCTCCGCTTAGATTGGTGTTATGTCGTGATTGTGCTTTTTAATATGTTGGCATACTGCATGATGCTCTTTTGTGATATGTGACGGAGATTTTGGGGATTTAATCTTTCTGACGATATGCGGTGGATGGCACAGGTTTGGAGGTCACCACCGGTTCTGTCCGTTAGGCATGATTTAGGTATTTTGCAAGCAAACATTTTGATGTTTTGGATATGCATTTAACTATTATACTTTTATTTTGATTATTAATCCGATTTATGTTCTATAGATTCGGCTCTACATATCCGGTACGTATTTCATACTGACCCCCCTTTTCTTCGAGGGGCTGCATTCATGTCCGCAGGTTCTGACACACGGTTTGGTGATTTATCAGCTTAGGACATCCTTCTGCGGTTTGAAGTGCTCCCCTACTCCGGAGCCCACTTTTGGTTTTTATGTGTACGCTCGTTCGTTGCATTATATATATATATATATATATATATCCGTTCAGGGGTGCGACGGGGCCCTGTCCGATCCTATAATTCTGTCAGATTTGTTTAGAGGTCTGTGGATACATACACGCGTGGTTGTGCCCAGTTTGTCTGATTAGACCTACATAACATGTTTGGTATGTTTGATAGGCAATTTTACCCGCTATAAAGGCTTTATTGGTCCATATTTATACACATGATATTCTGTGGATTTCGTTTGGTCTCTGTTGACATCTTTCGACATGCAGGTCATTTTTGGATAATCTGAGAATTATAAGTAAATCTATTTGTAAATTTCCTTAAAAATTTTAGATATGGTGGACCAAATTTGATAGTAGGCTCAATATTTCCATTGGCGTAAGCCATTTATTTGGAGATTCGGTTCTGTAATTGTGTTGGGTGCGCAATCCGAGCACTAATCACGACCCACGGGGTTGGATCGTGACAAATGCTCCTTAAAATATCACCTGTATCAAGTTGTTTTTTCATAATGTAACAAATTCTCACAAATATTCTTACCTAATTTGTTGAGTTTATCCATCTCATCTTGAAATTATTACTTCAAAACTTGACTTTCCATACCCCATAATTAGTTCCTTCTTTCTTTATTTCTCCATTTTTTATTCCAATTTGATGAGATATATCTAGCACAGCTCCTCTACTCACAATTTGATAAGCAACTCACACAAAGCTAGTGCAAGACCCTATCTAAATAAAATTATAAAATAATAAAATTTAAAAGATAATAATACAAAATAAAAAATAATATATCAAATTACAATATATAAGTAGTCTAACCTTTTGCATATCTGACATTATAGTCAATCTATGCCTAGAGCCTAAGTTCAAATCTTGTATCAGTTTTTTAAGAAAAAAAAACTCTAACTATATTTTGTTTCTGTATCAATAATAGCCCATACAATTGGAAATATTTGTTGATTTCCATTTCTACCAACAACAACTACCAATTCATCTTTGCAAACACACTTCCGAAGAATCCATGAAAACCATTAATTTTTCTGCACCCTTTTAACCAACGTCTCTTTAATGCATCAAACCAAACATTTAAGTAAACAAACAAAATTTTTCCTAGCTGAGACTCTTCATCTATCTTCACCCAACATGAACTGCTAGGATTAATATGTTTAATCATGTCTGCATAATTACACAATCTTGTAAATTTCATCTTCCAATCACTTAAGTAGTCCTTAATAACTCTCCTTTTTGGACTATGATAGATAGTTTTTTCAATATACACCCCAAATTTTTTAATTTTTAAAGTTTCCACAATCTTATGGATGATTGACATGTAATCTCATCCTTTAAATTTTCTGCAACAAACTTAAAAGTATACAACTTGTTCTTGATTGAAGTAAGATTTGCATGAACGAGATAATAATATTTTACAATAAAATCACCAGAATCTTTATCTATACTAGCAAAAAACAACCATTTACACTTTTTGTCTTCACACTTGACTCTAACTCTATGCTTTTCAGTAGGCTTCAAATTTAACTTAATTTTATATTCATAAGAATAGTGTGCAACAACTTTTTAAAATTGTTCAATACTTTAAAATATTATACCAAACTGAAAAAATAGCTACAACACAATCAAGATCAAATCTCACCTTTTTATTGTTTCTTCTTGGTGGTAAATCAACTCTACTTATAGCATCTGGATTTAATTCATCCCTGCTATAATTATTGTCCAATTCTGAGCTATCTATATATTGTTTATCATCCCCTAATCTTTCACTGTATCTAACAGTTTTAATCTTTCCTATGTCTTTAATTCCTCTATCAATACCAGCAAATCCAAGTCTGATTTCCTCAGTTTGAACATGTTTCTCCTTCTTTTTTACTTTGTTTCTCCTTTCATTTCTACGAAATCTCAACTCTTCATCAATTTTAAAGCCATCCTCATCAGGAATATCATCTTCTTGAGAATTAGTATTAACCTTTTCGTTTGATTCAGCCTCTTCACATTCTAGATCTGATATGTCTCCTAGCCCAACTTCAACATTGACATTTTCATATTCAACCTTATCAAAATAACATGCATTTTCAATCACATTTATATCTTGTAAGTGTTCTTTACTAACCGATTACTATTTTTCTCAACTTCAAGCCTACAAAGAAAATCAGTTGGGGCCTCTTCTAGAACTTGTACTTCATCCAGCACATGCTTCACATAAAGGCCTAAATAGCCACCATTATTTAGGTCTTCCAAAATATATAATAACTTGAAATCATTTTTCACCTCAATAAAGTCTTTTTTGGGGGTCTTTAACATAGAAGCTACAAACAATAAGATACCCTAATTCTTTAGTATGATAAAGTAATTCGATTAATGAGAAGTGTCTTTGTCGATGTTAACACATTTCACCTCATTTCCCTAATATAAGTTACTCTTTTTTTTATCTTAAATAAAATCACCACCATGAGGAAAATGAGTTATAATAACTGTGACGTTCTATCCTAATATCTTATTTTAATATATTATCAGTATTGCTCTATTACCTTTTGGTCTCCTTAATGCAAAAGCAAAGTGCTCCACTGATTGTATTGCTCCATTACCATTGGTCTCCTAAATGAAAAAAAAAA
>DF361075.1:44244-55273 GCA_000787875.1 Solanum virginianum | reverse complement strand
TGTATATTCCGAAGCAGGTTGGATACGGCAGGTCAGTTTGCCCATGAACCGTCTTTGCTTAATTTGGAGTCGTAAAGAGCTGGGCTTGGGATATGTTGGCATATTTGATATGTGAGTGCTGGGCCTCAGTTCGCCCTGCTCACCCATGATGATATGTGAGTGCTGGGCCTTAGTTCGCCTCAGCTCACTTGTCGGCATGATGTCTGATATGTACTATAATATGTGGGTGCTGGGCCTCAATTCACCTCGGCTCACCTATCCTATAACGTGGGTGCTAGGCCTCAGTTCGCCTCGGCTCACCGATACTATGACATGAGGCTGGGCCTCAGTTCGCCTCAGCTCACTTGTCGGCATGATGTCTGATATGTACTATAATATGTGGGTGCTGGGCCTCAATTCACCTCGGCTCACCTATCCTATAACGTGGGTGCTAGGCCTCAGTTCGCCTCGGCTCACCGATACTATGACATGAGGCTGGGCCTCAGTTCGCCTCGGCTCATTTCAGGTACATTTGGGACTTGTGTTGGAGACTTCAGAGATTTGAACATTCTGGTGTGAGGCCTTGAGATGGCACGAGCTTGGGGGCTGCTATCATTCCCGTCCGATTCGCGTCCATTTGGTATGTTTGAAAATGAAAAGAAATATTCTTTTGGCATTTGAGTATGAGTTGGGCCTTTATGCTTCTGGTTGGATTATCCCTTTGTTTACAGTTGTACTTCCTGCTTTACATATTCATTACGTCTTTCGTACTGACCCCTGTTTCTTCGAGGGCTGCATTTTGTGTCCGCAGGTACTGACGCACAGAGTAGCAGGCCACCACTTTAGGATCCCAGTTTGCAGTCTGAAGAGCTCTTTTCCTTCTGAGCCACTTTTGGTATTACTATTGATCATTCTATACTATTTTCATTTAGGGTACGATGGGGCCTTTCGCTAGATATCTTCTGTTTCAGGTGGCTAGCTAATAAAATAGAGGAAACTTTGCCAAAATTTCTGCAAATGAATAGTGTCCATAAGTTGATTTTTGTTTAGTAGCGTCGTCTGGGTGCCCCAATCGGGTACCAGTCACGGTCCATAGGTTGGATCGTGATAGGTTCATAACATATATAGACCTATAAAGGAGCAGGAAACTAGTTGCATTAAAGGTTTTGATCATAACTCTGAGCAAGTGAATGATGAGGTAACTGGTTTAAGCTACCACATCAACAGTACCAAGAAAGCGAAAATTCTAAAGTTGAAGGCCTGCTTGCCCAATTGGTTAAAAGAGCTGATGCACAGGAGGAACTATTGAGAGAGATCAAATTTGATGCCATCAATATAAATTACAAAGATGATCGGCATGCAGAAGCAATTGAGAAATCGAACAACCAATTCGGGCAGTTGTCACAGCAACTAGAGCAGATTCAGTGGAGCATGTTGGGAAAAGAAAAGCCTTGTGAAGGAGGGTCATCAAATCTTGAGGAGTTTTGAGCACTTAAGATGACTAAGTCGTGCCACGATATTAAATCAGGCGCTACTTGGGAGGCAACCCAAGAGGTTTTAATGCTTTTGTTTGTTTTTTATTTTATTGGTAATTTGTGTAGTTTTAGGTAGCATTTTGAGTGTGTTGATTTTGATTTTAGACAATGAATTGATTTTATGTTGGTATAATGGTGTACTTTGAGAAAAAATTATGCAGGTTTTGAACAAAGTGACAAAAGTGCAGAAAATGGCAAACGTAACCCGGAAAGGGTTAAATAGGGGTCAAAATGATTTTGACCCCATTTTAACCCTAAATCACACACAATTAACCCCTAATACTCCCCTCACCCCAATATTTTTCGATCACTATTCTAGCCACCCAACCATATTTCTGGCAAGATTAACCGGCGGTTAGGGTTTTGCCCGCTATTCTTCTCATTTTACTCATCTTTTATCATCATATCCTACGATATGTCTCTTGGTTTATTTTAACTCCTATAATTAATTTTGCTTTGAATTTTTTGAATAAGCATGTGGTTGAAATTGTTGCCAAGGCTATTAATTGTGAGTATGATGACATGGAGAAAGAATTAGGGTTGTTATTGAATAGCATTCATCGAATTTAGACCTAGTTGAGGGATTTTCCCTTGTTATTTTGGTTTGATAATCATGCTACGCTATGTATTGTTGATTAAGTGCATGAGATTGGGTTGTGATTGTTGATTGACTTGCAGATGCTAGGTAACATGACAAGGTTTTGATTAGGGCAATGTTGTTAGACTTGTTGGTTGATGACTTTTTGGTGAACTTGTGAACAAATTTGCTATATATTTGTGTACAAGTTTGCATGACAGATTTGTATAATGCAGAAATTTGTTTGAGTCAATGTGTGAATGAATTGAGGAAATTGTATTTGAAAGTGTGTTATTTGCTATATTTGTCATTGATGGGGTAACATTAGTATTGAAACTGTGTTTAGGATTCTGGGTGGTTTGTGCTTATGTTTTGAATGATGAATGCTTGCTTCAATGCTGTTTAATTCAAGTTGAAATTGTGTTTGAAGTCCATGCGGTGAATTAAGGTAACTCAGACACCTGTTATTTTCTGCTATGGAAGCCTCCTACGACTCGTGGATGAGTCTACGAGTCATAATTGTCTTTCATAGGAAGCAACAGTGGCCTAAGATTCTCGAGTATTTAATATGAGACCCATCTACGAGTCATAGTTCTCTTTACGAACCGTAGTGGGGTCACATGGACCTAAGCCTACATGAATTTTGTAAACTGAAACCTTGTACAAGACCCAACCCGTCTACGACCTATAGTCAAGGCTATGAGTCTTAACTGTGTCTTATACCTAGTTTTAGTTTTCAAAATTATTATACACCTGTGGACTATGAGGCACAGTATAACTCGTACTCTCCACTACGAGATGTACCTGACTCTCGTACCTTCCATCTGAAACTGATATATGTTGATTTTCCTATATTTTTATTTTATTTTTCTGAGTGTTTTTGGGGCTAAACATGGTTTGTTTGTGCTCATTTTCAGTTATCATGGCCCTCAAGAGTAGAAAGGCAACAATCAAAACCCTTAGGAGGATGCTTGTTGACGAGTCTTCGAATAACGAACAACCAGAGGCACTAGGGCCTCAAACTAGGGCAGCTGCACAAACTGCTCAGATGCCAATGCAAGTAGATAGTACCTCCTAGTCTGACAAGGAGGAAAGTGCGGATGGGTCTGAGCGGATTTCACCATAGATGACTCCCACACACACGGAGTCTAGTTTTAATGAGCTTTCTTAGAGTTGGGAGGATGTACAGTCTTCATCCACTTCGTCACTACCGAATCCTCAAACATATCGATGGAGGTGTCAAAGGGATGAAGAAGATATATGATGATGACATATAGAAAAAGGGGTAAGGAAAGACAGTGCAATCATTTTACAAGGAGTCCCGACTGATTGACACAGTGTTGAGCCATGTCCCTAGACTTGAAGAGGCTATGACATGATATAGGCTCAAATGGTTGACTAAAGATAGATTGTTATTCTCCGATCCTGGTGCAAGAATTCTATGTAGCCTATGCAGCGACCATACTTAAAGATCTTTCTAAGAAGAAGAAGCCTCTCGAGGGGCCCAGATTGTAATAGGTATTATTTAGAGGCCGGCGGGTTGACATATCTGAGGAGACAATTCACCGCGTACAATTTGGTCCCACATATAGAGTACCATAGTCTACAGGTGAGTTTGATCAATGGATTAGGTAAATTAGACAAGCTGTTATTTCTAAGAGTGTGGACTAGAGGACTAAGCTCCTGAGATGGGTTGCAAGTTAGATTACTGAGCGTGTGATGTGGTATCAAAATACAGCATATTTGATGCCTAAAACAAGGGATTTTGTGACTTCTTAATGTGACTTTTTACCTTTTTTTTTGTGTTTTTGTGTCCGTATTGCAGAAAAGTTAGGTTGGCATGATTTTGGGAGAAAATTGCAGATTTTGCTGAAGTGCAGTATATACGAGCCTTCCTATGAGTCGTAGCCAAGATAGGAGTCTTAGGGTGATCTCGTACAAGAAACAAAGTGCAAAAATCAGAAATTATCTAAGTGGAGGTCAACCTTAGGAGGCCACTCTATGAGTCCTAGGTCTCACTACGACTCGTGTAGGTGGACTCGTAGCAAGAAACAGAGAGCCAAAATTTTGGACTTAAAACTGAAGGCCTAGACTATGAGATGAGCATACGAGTCATAGCCCAAGCAATGACTTATACTAGTAGGTTGTAACAATCAAGTCCAAAATGCAAAGTGCCTGATATGAGGCCTCGATGATGACTTAGGTTACCCTAAGAGTCATACCTGTAACACATACCTGCTGCCAACTATTTTTCTGTGTAATTTTTAGTGTTAAGTTTGTAAATCCTATAAATAATTTATGTTAGGGTTTATTTTGAAGGGATTCCAGACTTGAGACATTGAATATTCTCACTATAATATTTTAGGGTTTTAGTGTAGATTCTTATTTTCTATTGAAAAACCCGCTTTTGGGGATTGCAAATCTTACATTGTATTCATTCTCTATCTATAAAGCTTGTGGTTTGCAACTTGTCATATTATCTATCTTTATTGCTTTGGGTAAAATTCTCAACTATGTATTGTATTTGCATTCTTGTTGGTTTTGCCTTATCCATGAGTAACTAAGCACCAGCAATTTGGGGTTATGGGAACCATGGGTAGTTGACTTGAGTAGGTGACCGATGGTTCTCACAACCCCAATACATGGCTAAGGCAAAACCAACATGGGTCACGACGCATTCAGAGCCGATAGTGAAGTCCTCCCTCTCCTTTCCTACCAAGTTTTTGCAGGCTATTTTCACGTGTCTCATTCAACCCACTTTCACAGATAATGTTCTTAAGTTGGAACGAGCTATTTTGGTAGCTAGCATCTTAGCTGCCTACGACATCGATTGGGCACACCTGATAGCTGAATAGATCCATGAGTCAGCGCTCATGAGGACTACATGCATGCTGTTCCCCATTCTTATACATAAGCTTTGCTTGGAGGCAAAGGTGGAGGTATTACTTCAGCTAGATTCTCTAGTGGCAGCCTTCCACACCATGGATCCTAGCATTATCAAGGTTAATGAGAACCCAGTGGCACTCTAACGGGCACTACCTCCTCTCATGCCCGAGAAATTCATGCTTGAGCCATAGGATGGGGGTTCGATGACTGCCGCTACTATGACTCTTGCTGCTACTACTGATAAGGGACCACAACAACCTGCGATAGTCGACATTAAGATGGGCTACTATAGTCGCACTTGCACCTGAGCCATCTATATCACAGATTCCTCCCGTAGATATCCCTATTATGTCTGCTATTGCTTTTTAGGCTATGGTGCAGAGATTATCACGAGTTGAGGCTCAATTGGCTCAACTTACACGGTAGATTAAGCTATGGGTTTGGCAGACAGTTCAAGAGTTGTAGGATCGATGCAAGGCATTTACTAATTCTATAATTAACCAGCATATTGCTACGGTGGATGCCCGAGTCGTCGCCTTTAAGGAGTGAGTGCAGAAAAGATTAGTCGAGGCTCGGCCAACAGACCTATCAGCCTTTCGTTCAGAGTTGACGTAGTTCAACATTGACTTGGTTACATCATTAGCGGCTTCGATTATAGTTCTTGGTCCTACACCTATAGATGTGCTGATATTTGATATGTTTGTGTAGGATCGACCACTGCGTGCTCCTGGGAAGAGACCTATTGAGGCTGATGATGATAAGGAGCGGCCGGTGCGCTAGATAAACTCTGAGGTTGATGAGCTGGATGAGGAGGTAGCTAGGTTTGTCTTGAGGATGTCGAGAGAAGAGGAAGAGCAGAGACGAGCCATGAACTTGATCGATTGAAGGGTATTGGCTCATCTAGCATAGCTTTAGCATAGTCTACCCCGCAGGAGGGAGATGCTCAGGGACAATCAAAAATAGGTGCTTAGGGACCATGTGATGTTTGTTTTTGACCCCTTGTTCTTATTTTGTTTTGCCTTGTACATTGAGGACAAAATACATTATTTTTGGTGGGGTGTGGGTAGCTATGGACTAGGGTGAAGTCTGAGTAGCTTTTAGTCCATAACTATCTCAATTTTTAATTCCAAGGTTTTCTTATCTGTGTTATTTTTCCTCGTGAATATTTTATTTACTATTCAACCGACATGTTTTAGATGTTGTAGATAATATTTATAGTATATGGTAGTTAAACTTTTGGCATGTACATCATTTTGATGATTTATGAATTCTTTTTTTTGAAAAATTAGTACCATGAAAATTTTGTTGATTAGTAGTTATATTGTAATCATGCATATTTGAATGGTTTGGCAATGTTTATTATAATTAAGCAAAGGCAAGTTAATGCTTGAAGCTTGATCTGTGAGTCTTTGTTGGTTGGCTATGTGCGTAATGCCATGTGCGTGTGAGCTAATGTTTTTATGTTCATACATTGTATACTAATTCAGAACTTGCCCTGATACTTTGAGTTGTACTAGAGATTACATGGATTAGGAAGAGATCTTAGGCCCTTGTTCTTTGTTTTAGTCCACTTTTGCCTAAATAACCAACCAAATGAAAGAGTTTATCCCTTGATGCAAGTGTTTGAGCCTGCCATGTACCATTTTCTTTCTTAATACCTAGCTAGCCTAATCTTATCTAGTGAAATACCTTGATATTAGCCTTGGTCTATCCTTGAACATTGTGAACCTTGATTGAGACAAAAAGCCTAAGTTGAGGGTGGCTGCCAAAAGTGTCCCTGGTTTGGGGATCAACTATTTGTATTTCACCTGAGGCTAAAAGCCTAAGTTAAGGGTGGCCTATGTTGTGGTATAATAGCAAAAATGAGGTGGTAAGACGGGATAAAAGAAAGAGTAGGAAGTCATATACTGGGTAAGAGAAAAAGATGCCTTAGAATGAGTTGAAAAAGCAAAATGAGTTTGAGAATAAGGCACAAGCTGAAAAATGAAGAGAAAATACCCGAAAAAGCTTGAAAACGAAGAATAAGTTGAAAAATAGTTGAGTTGTTAAGGTGAAGGTGTTGAAAAGTGTGGTTCCAGGTTTAGACTTGGTCACTAATTGTCCAAAATGCCATAGCAAAGCCCCATGAGCCTACATTACAAGCCTATAAAGTTCTAAAGTGATCCTAGTCCAATTAATTAATAGTACGGGTTATAAGTATATGGGCAAGCCTATGGTATTGACCATCATGCATGAATCTCATTTATGAGAGAGAGTATTTTTGCACAGTCCCATGATCAACTTTTGAAAACATATTGAGTGTTAAAAAAGGGACTTCTTTTCTGTGAGGGCATTTGCATTGCATGGTTAGCATTTGACTTGTTTAGTGAATGGGGATTGTTGATACTCCTTAACTTGTCACAATTGGATTATCAAATGTATCAATATGCTGTGATTTGCTTATTAGCTACATGATCTTGTTATGAAAAAGATATTTGATTGTAGGCATATTTGTATGCATAATTAATCAAAATACCCATAAATAGAGACGAGTTAGAGGGTAATTGATAGAGTCTAGGTGTTTTAGTTAGTTTTTCTCTTATTTTGCTAACATAGGGCCAAGTACGTCGGTTGGTTGTGTGGTTGCAAGATTTTTCTCTATTTGGAAAGTCCGGAGTTACACCCAGATTTGAAGGAAGAATACATCCTGAAATTTAGAAGATAAGAATCAGCGAAAGTAGCGAAAAGACCATAGTCTGCATCACAGATTTGGGACGAAGTTGTGGAAGCTGAGAAATGCAGAAAAAGGTGCGAAGCTGGAAAATGTGCCAAGTTTGCATTGTGAACTTGTGCAAAAGATGTGTAAAAGTGCCCAATCAGCAAAATAAGTGAAAGCGCAATGTACATAAGGAGTTCATGTCGTGGACCTAAGGACAAGATGCGAAAAAATCGAGTTACGAGATTTTAAGTTAGATTCTATCATAGACTTTAGGTTTTCATACTAATTTTACGCAAGAACTAACCTTTTTCAAAGGTTATTTTTGGTTAGTTGAATCTTGATTCCTTGGTTTTTGATGTTTTTAGATCATTCCTGGTTTATTCTTTGACTATGAGTGGCTAACTCTCCATATTCTGGGGTTGTAGCCACAGACACTATTTAGTTCTTAGTTTTTAACAACTATGAATGGGTTCTTTTTATTATTACTATCCTATTTTTATCTATATTTCAAAACCTGATCAACTAGGGGGTAAATTAGTTATCCACTTTGAATTCAAAAGATGCTGGAGTGGATAGAGCACTATAGTATAGGAAGCTTGTTCGACTAGAAAACTAGGTTGATTCGTGTAAGGGAGAGCTGTGACAACTACCCTTACACTTCACTTGGTTCATAATATGGGAAGATAACATTGTTGTATTTTTATTGGTCTGTCTATCCCCGCTTAGCGATGTAGTTAGGCAGTCAATAAGGTAGGCCGGCAGAGGCCTGTAACCCTATTCAGGTAATTTAAATCCCATGAATCAGTAATCAGGAACCTAGACATAGATAGACATTGTTAATACTAAAACAGAGTCGTTAAGGCTACAATCCTGAAGTTACTTGTTAATAGATATCTTGACAGTAAAAATCAGATTAGTTTAGAAGAAATTCCTTCATCGAATTTATTTTACTTATGTCTTCACATCGTTTTACCAAAAGCACCATAAACGTAATAAATGAGATTAGTTGTTGATTTCATTCAAATCCCTTAGGTTCAACAACCCAACTACTTAATCAAAGCCGCTATATTACTTGTGAGACCATGTACAATTACGTGTGCTGGGGACTTATTGGCACCATTACCGGGGATTTGAAGCAAATTGGTTGATTATCTAAGTTGTCTTATTTTATGGTATTCGCTACATTTGATCTTAGTGGTGTTGTTGTGCAGGTAATAGATCAATAAGCTGGAAGATCAGGACTCCTATTTTCGTCAATCAAAGAGGAGAGCAGGGATTTTGTTCCAAACGCCTCCGATTGAACTCATCAAGCAGGAGGATTAAGAGGATAATAAGGAAGAAGTTGACCCTATTAGAGAGGACATGGTAGAAAACAACGTACCTACACCACTTGTACCTGCAGCTGCACTATCAGTACTGAAGCCAGTGAGGGATGTGGCAATCCCGAGAACCACCAATATTACATGCTACTTTGTCAAACCTGAGCTCGGTGGTCAGTGAGAGCTGAAACAGAACATGGTCTAGCTACTATATTATACTAGTTCACTGAGCTACCACATGAAGATCTACCGGTCCATCTTTAAAATTTTCTTGAGATCACTACAAACCTCATTCCTACGGAAGTGAACCGTGACTATGTGAAGATGACCCTTTTCCCATTCTCATTTCTAGGCGAAGCCCGGAGGTGGCTACAAATTGAGCCACCAAAATCCATCACATCCTGGGATAACTTGTCCTGTAAGTTTCTCACTCGATTCCTCTCATTTGGAAAGACAACCAAACTCAAAAGTGAGATTATGAGCTTCAAGCAGAGGTCTGGGGAAAATCTGTATCAAATGTGGGACAGGTTTAAAACTCTCTTAATAAATTTTCCACACCATTGTCAAGCGAACAAGGTACTGATTCATAACTTCATTGAAGAGTTGGAATCCAATACCAGGATTCTCCTTGATTTAGATGCAAGGGGCAAGCATTGGAGAAGATGTACGATGAATTATATGCTCTTCTAAACAAGATTGCTCAAGGAAACCCAGAATGGAATGGAGGATCTAGTTGACCGACAGTCCAAAAGCAAAATACTGCACATAATAATGAGGCTGGCAATCCCAGCCTAAGTATTGATGAGGTAACTCCATTGCCAAAACCTCCTCCTCCATTCCCACAGAAGCTGAAAAAAAAAAGGAGGATAATTGCTTCCAGAAGTTTATTAGGCTGCTAAAACATGTACAAATTAACTTACCCTTGATTGATGTTTTGCAGGGAATCATAAAGTATGCCAAATATGTCAAGGACATTGTTGCAAATAAGACCAAGTGGGCTGAATATAAGCAGTGACATTTACAAAGGCTTGTAGCTCCAAGATTTTTAATAGATTACACTTGCCAGCTAAGTTAAAGGATACATGGAGCTTTACTATGAAAGTAACCATTGGAAGTTGCGTGAATTCAAGAGACCTGGGTGATCTAGGAGCGAGCATGAACCTCATGCCCAACTCTTTGTTCTTGAAGTTGGGGTTTGGAAGGCCGAAGCCCAGCACCATTGTATTACAACTGGTAGATTGGTCCGTGGCTAGGCAATATAATGTTATTGAGGATGTCTTAGTCCAAGTGGGATCTCTTATCTTCCTTGTGGACTTTGTCATCCTTGGTTTTGAATCGGATCGTGAGGTTCTATTTGTACTTAGGCGCCTATTCCTAGCTAAAAGAGGGGCTTTAATTGCTGTTGCAGTAAAGAGGCTCACCACTGGAGCCATGAAAAGGTGAAAATGTTTGAGGTTTATAAAGTTATGAAGCTACTGACTGCATATGAGGATCTAGTAGCCATCACAGTGATGGACACTGCAGTTGCTGCGAGCCAAGTTGAGGTCACAGGCCCACTAGCCCAGGTGTTATTGAATCAAGGGATACTGGATGATGCTGAGGCCAAACAAATTGAGAGTGTGTTGAACACTCACAATGTAAGCATAATGAAGAAGATGGCTGAGCCATTAAATAGATGTTGGGACCTTCACCTAAACCCTCAGTTGAAGAGGCTCCTAAGCTAGAGTTGAAGCAGTTACTAACATATCTCACATATGAATTCCTTGGTGAAAATAATATATTACCTTTAATCTTATCTGCTTCATTGAGTACAGCCTAGGTAGATGTTGCTGTGGTGGTCCTAAAGAAAAGGAAGGCATCAATGGGTTAGCAGATGTCATATCCATCGCATTATCCCAACCATGTGTATGCACAAAATCTTCATAAAAGAGAGTCATAAGCCAGTGGCCTAACCACAGAGAAGCCTAAATCTAATCATGAAGGAAGTAGTAAAGAAATAAGTCATCAATGGTTACCACTTGTACCTGCAGCTGCA
>DF361075.1:12210-44226 GCA_000787875.1 Solanum virginianum | reverse complement strand
AATAAAGAAAGAGATTATCAAATGGTTGGATGCAGGGACCATCTTCTCCATTTCAGATAGCAAATGGGTAAGCCCTGTACAATGTGTCCCCAAGAAAGCCAGGATGACAGTTGTCACCAATGAGAAGAATGAGTTGATCCCAACTAGAACGATGACGGGTGGCGTATCTTCATGGATTACAAAAGGTTGAATGATACTACCAGGAAAGACCACTATCTAATGCCTTTTATTATTCATATGCTGGATAGACTTGCAGAACAAGAGTACTATTTCTATTTAGATAGGTACTCGGGGTATAACCAAATAACTATTACATTCGAGGACCAGGAAAAGATGACTTTCATATATCCATATGGGACATATGCTTTCGAACGCATGCCCTTTGGTTTGTATAATGCACCAGCCACTTTCTAAAGATGCATGATGGCCATATTCCATCACATAGTGGAGGACTTCGTGGAGATGTTTATGGATGTCTTCTCTATCTTTGGTGAATCTTTTGAGAATTGTCTATAGAATATAGAAAGAGTACTAGCAAGATGTAAGGAGACTAAACTAATTCTCAACTGGGAGAAATGTCACTTCCTAGTTAAAAAGGGGATAGTCTTAGGCCACAAGGTATCCAAAGAGGATTGGAGGTAGACAAAGCAAAAATCGAAGTGATTGATAAGTTACCACCGCCAGTGTCAGTAAAAAGAGTCCAGAGTTTTATGGGATATGCAGGGTTCTACCGTGGATTCATTAGGGACTTCTCCAAGATAATGGAGCCATTGTATGCCCTGTTGGAGAAAGAGGTATCTTTTTACTTTGATGATTCTTGTTTGTAGGCATTTGAATTGCTAAAAAGAAGTTGGTGGAGGCCCCGATGTTTATAGCGCCTGACCGGGAGCTCCCATTTGAGCTCATGTATGATACTAGTGATATAGAAGTGGGTATGATGCTGGGGAAGTGCAAAAACAAAGTATTCCACTCAATATACTATGCCAGGAAGACTCTGGATGCATCACAAAGCAATTACACCGTTACTGAAAATGAGATGCTGGTATTAGTGTATTCATTTGACAAATTCAGAGCATATTTGGTGGGGACCAAAGTTGTGGTGTTCACAGACCATGTGACCATGAATGCTTGTTCAACAATAAGGATGGAAAGTCACGATTGATCAAATAGATCTTATTTCTCCAAGAGTTTGATATTGAGATCAAGGATCAGAAGGAGAGCAAGAATCAGAATGTCGATCATCTGTCATGATTAGAAAATGATGATCATATAGGTGAGCAATTGTAGATCAAAGAAGAGTTCCCTGATAAGAAGCAACTAGCAATTCAGGTGGAACAACTACCTTGGTATGCACATATAGTGAACTGTTGAGTAAGTGGTGTATTCCCTCCTGATGCTACATATCAGCAGAAAAGGAGGCTGGCTTATGATGTAAAAGTGTATATCTGGGATGACCTTTACCTTTTCAAATAAGGGGCAGATTGAATGGTGAGGAGGTGTATTCCCAAAGTAGAGATGAAGATGATTCTAGAGAGATGTCATGTCTCTCCATATGGGGGCTATGATGGTGGTGAACGAACAACACACAAAGTGTTGCAATCAAGCTTTTTTTGGCCGACTCTTTTCAAAGATACTATTCAGTTCTCTAGGGCATGTGATACTTGTTAGAAGACTAGTGCCATATCTTGGAGGCATGAGATGCTATTGAACAATATATTGGATGTGGAAATCTTTGATGTTTGGGGCATAGACTTCATGGGGCCATTCCCACCATCGTTCGGATGTTACTATATCGATATACCTGTTGACTTTGTTTCTAAATGGGTAAAAGCAGCAACCCTTCTAATGAATGATGCTAAGGTGGAGAGCAAGGTTCTAAGGATGAACATCTTCACTCGGTTTGGTACTCCAAGTGCCATCATTAGTGATAGAGGTACTCATTTTCTTAACCAAATAGTGAAGAATCTTCTGGTGAAGTATGGGATTAGGCGTAAAGTGGCTATAACTTACCACCCACAAATGAGTGGACAAAATGAGGTGTCAAATTGGGAGGTCAAGCAGATATTGCAAAAGACAGTGAATTCTACCCAAATAGATTGGGCAATGAAGCTTGATGGAGCTTTGTGGGCGTACCAAACAGTATACAAGAACCCAATAGGCACATTCCCTTGCCAGTTAGTGTATGGTAAGGCTTGTCACTTTCTAATCGAGGTCGAGCACCAGGCATACTTGTCGATAAAGAGGTTGAATCTTGACCCAGAGCTAATTGGCAGGAAGAGATTGGAGCAACTGGAGTAGTTGGACGAGTTCCAGCTCCAAGCCTATGGGAATGCCAAGCTCTATAAGGAACGAACTAAGAAATGGTACGACCAGTACATCATCAAGTGAAACTTTGAGCTGGGACAACATGTATAACTCTTTAACTCTCGTTTGAAGTTGTTTTTTAGGAAGCTAAGATCTAAACGGAGTAGTCCATTCGTGGTAGTAGTGATCACACCTCATGGAGCAGTGGAACTGAAAGATGTGACCTCAAACCAAACTTCTTTGGTGAATGGTCAGCATGTCAAACACTACTATAGTAAGGACATCACTCAAGTTAAAGAGGTCATTGAGTTGGCCAATGATGAATGAGCTTATGGTGTATCGTGTCGCTACGATAAATCAGGAGCTATATGATAGGCAACCCATGATGAGGTAACAGTATTGAAGTTTTTCTTTATTTTATTTTTTTTAAAAAGAGAGAAAATTAGATCCTAAAGTAAAAAGTTAAAAATTTACACAAGTACAGGTCTGCAATATCTATGCGTTGCAGACCTTGTACCATTTTGTGAAAAAATTTATCCTCAATTTCCGACAATCTGTTGGGTATTTTTTTATATTCTTTTGCTTTAATCCACTACTTTTAGTTTTTTGAAGCATATTTAGGTGTTTGGGGAATTTTATGGGGCTCAGAGCTAAAAAACAAATTCTATGAAGCTTCGGACAATGAGCATCCATGATAGTACCACGATGAAAATGCATTGCAAAGCAGGGAAAAAATTATTACAAGTCCCAATCTGCATTCTCTTCGTGACGCAGAAGGGACGCGGATATGTGTAATTTTAGGGCAGTGCTAAGTTTAAGTGTGGCAATCTGCATTCTCTTCGTGACGCAGAAGGGACGCGGATATGTGTAATTTTTTTGTGTCCCACGTGGCCCCACCCCCCTTTAAATACCCCAACGCTATTTTCCCTTATTTTCATACAATCCCCTACCCCAATTCCATCTCTATTTTTCTCTCATTTTTCTTCCCTCTTTCACCCAATTTTTAAATTACTCCGCATCGCACATTATGTTTTCAAGATCTTTATCACGTTGAGTATATTCTTCCTACAAGGTATGTCTTCTCAGTTCAATTTTACTTGATTTTACTACTCCAAAGAATGCAATCCTTCATTATATTAGGTAAATTTTAAAGTGAGAGAAGTTATTTACTGATTATTCTTAGGGGATACTTGTTGGGTATGATTAATCTTGGTTTAATTTGTTTGTGGGAAGAAGTTTTGTGCTTGATAGTTGAGGGTGCAAATCCTAGGCCGAATTTGTCATAAAATTTTGGAATAAGTAGAAAATCTTGTAATCTTGGCATTGTTTTATGCTTAAATTGATATACTATGTGGGGATATGTATAATTCTCAAGTGTGGGGTTGACTACTCTGTTTTGGGGGCTGAATTGCTTGAAATCCATGCTATGCTTATGGGGTTGAACATGTGCTTGATTAAATTGGTAATTGAAATTGTTGGGAAGGGATTGTAATGCCTTGAAACTAAGGGGGGCTTGTGTGAATTGTCAGTTATGTAGCTCGTATGACTAGGGGAAGTCTAAGTACCTTCGCCATACGGGCTTGAATCTAAGTGTGGGGTCATGGGCATTGTTATCTGTGTGTTAATTATGTATTTCTATGTGTTTTATAGGTATCATGTCTTCTCATCCACGTCAATCTGGCTAATCTAATAGAGCAGGGGCTTGTAAATCTCAAAAAAGGGCTCGGGAAGTCCCACAAGTGCCTTGCGCTCTGAAAATAAGGGGACAATAGGTTCGATTTGGGGCCAAAACTATGAACAAGGAAGGGAAGTGGTATCATCTGTCTCATGACGAGACCAAGTACTACCCAAACATCCCCATCGATGTGGACTCATTGTGGGATGAGTATCCCCAGATTCTGAACAAGTGCATAGAGCTACGATTGGGTTTCTTGTTCCAAGAACCTTGGCCTTGCAATCTCTGTTTGGTTAGGGAGTTCTATGCTAATATGAGCAAGGAGTCGCAGACCTAGTTAGTCATCATCCGAATAATGGAGGTAAACATTTCTCCACTTGCTATCAACAGGGTCCTCGACACCCCCGAAGAGGTCTTAACGGGTGTCTTCCAATATCTATACCTTTGCCCACCATATAAGGAAATCCGACACACACTTATTGGGCTGACCTCCATAGCTAAGTGGGTCCAATGTGCTGAAAGGGGCTGTCATCTTTCCTTCCCTTTTGCTCACATGACGAAGGAGACCAGGGTTTGGGTCAAACTTGTGACTCGCTCATTCTTCCCAGGATAACATTTCACTAGCATGACAAGGGAATGAGTATGTCTCACTTATGCACTAATAACAGGGATGGTGTTGAACTTCGGTGCTATTTTCAAGATTGCTATGAGGAAGGCAAAGACTTACAAAGGGTGCTAGTATACCTTCGGGTGCCTTATTACTTAATTGTGTCGTATGACAGATGTGTTGGAAGAAAAGGTCGACTATTGCCCTATTATTTAGGCCCCCCTATATTGCTACTAATATTAAGAGGCCTGATGTGTCTATGGGCCCGGTACTTACCGCTGCTGAGAGATCCCATTGACATGAGCTAATTATAGCCTGTATGTACGGGACAAAGCTCTAAGTGTGGGGTGGTGATCTTAGATATATTTATATACCTAATTAGCCAAAAATACCCACAAATAAAGACGAGTTAGAGGGTAAATCCGTAGAGTCTTCTACACCAGAAGAGCTCCAAGATATAGAGGTTTGTTACCCACTCAACACCCATGCCAAAGCATTATTGGGCATTGGATCGAGGTTTATCGAGCCTGTGGAGGATGATGTAGCCATAGATCTGGGAGAGGCACATGATGGGTATGACTCAGAGGATGAGGAGATAGTTGATGAGCCACTGGTCTATGTTGGGGGTGAGCCCATTCTGCCAGGGCCTGATGAGTGAGCGCCGTGATTCCCACTTCACAGGTTTTGTATGGTTAGCACTGAGGGCAGTGCTAAGTTTAAGTGTGGGATAGGGATTAATCTGTTGAGTATGCTTCAATTCATAATTCTTGGCATGTATATTGACTCTTTTTATTTTTTTAGTTGTGTTTATCTTATGTTTATGTTGGGCATCTGCTTTATGTTTAGGTTGGACATCTTTTCTTTTATTTTGGGTCTTTTAGTAACTATTAACAATTTTATGCATGGATGCTTGAATGTTAATATTCTATGGATACAATGATGTAGTAGTAGGTGCTTGTATGTGGAAATAGTAGTAGTAGTCATAGTCAAGTGACTAGGGCCCTATGATGGATGGATGACGACCATCCTAAGGGCATTTGTTGAATCGAGTCTCATTTAGAGTGTGGTAGTAGTGCAAACGAGCATCGGGAGTGAGTATATGAACTAGTATAGTAATCCGATGCTTGATCCTTGTAAGTCACAAATGTATATGTGGTTAATTAATTGAATTCATGTGAATACCATAATAGTAACTCTAGTGCTAACCTTGTGATGAAAGTGTGCTAAGAGTGAATGAGCAAATTGTGAGTCTCTATTACAATAGGTTCTAGAACTTGCCCGGTATGTAGATTGGACTTGGTAGGAGTTGGATTAGAGGAGAACATCTAGGCATTTCTTTGGTAGTACAATAATGTAACACTTTTACATCCACCTAATGAAGATGTCCTTAGTTAGCCATTTTGAGCCTTAGCCTATTCTTTGATTAGCTACATTTCGAGCCGATTCCTTTTCTTTGGTCAATTACCCATGTTTGATCCTAATTCCCTATCATTTTAGCATGATGATTCAGAGGAGAGGGGACTTGAATAGAAATTCAAAGGCTGAGCAATAGTTAAAAAAAGGTTTATCTAGCCAACTAGTGCATATCTGCGATGCCTTCGCATCGTGGAGCAGATGTGGATGCATATTGCTTTGGTACTCAAAAAAAGAAGAAATTTATTTTGTTTGTTTTAGAAATAGTTTTTCTTCTCATTTGACTTTTAGTACTTTATTTTAAATTGTTATGTAAGTAAATTGGGGTGCCCAAAACGTTATATAATAAAGAAGTAACAAAGGGTATTGAGTTAAGGAGGAGTGATAGTGATGAAATGAAGAAACTAGAGTGTAAGATATGAGTGCTTGGGAATTGAGCCTTGTCAGCCATATTCAAGAAAGTATCCCACCAGCCGCAACCTACATTACAACCAAAAAAAGACCTATATGATCCTCTAAGGAAAATCCCAACTAGGTCTAAGTTTTATATTACGGGCAAGCCTATGGAATCTTGGAGCAACATGAGATATCTTTTCTGAGAGAGAGAGAGTTGTTTGTGTACCTATATTTAATCTTCTGTTTAGGTTCTTAGTGTGCATGGTTAACTCTTCTTGGTTAGGGCACATGATCATCGAAGGTCTGTAACTAGAGAAACTATTAAATAATCTGCATAAGTCTGTATGTATACATGAGTGCTAGGAGAGAGTAGATTCTACTAAGGGTACTGAGAGTTTTTCACTATGGTTCAAAGAGTTTGCTTGCATGATGTTCATTGTACATATTACCGTAGGGAGTCTTATGCATGTGTTTTGACTTGCCCGAGGATGGACAAAGCTCTAAGTGTGGGGTGGTGATCTTAGATATATTTATATACCTAATTAGCCAAAAATACCCACAAATAAAGACGAGTTAGAGGGTAAATCCGTAGAGTCTAGGTGTTTTAGTTTATTTTCCTCTTATTTTGCTAACACAGGGCCAAGTGCGCCAGTTGGTTGTGTTTTTGTAGGATTTTACTCTAATTGGGAAATTCAGGAGTTATACCCAAATTTGAAGGAAGAACACAGCCTGGAATTTAGAAGATAAAAATCAGTGGAAGCAATAAAAAGACCAAAGTCAGCGTCGCAGACTTAGGATAAAGTTGTGGAAGCTGAAAAATGCCAAAAAAGGCGCTAAGCTGGAAAATGTGCCAAGTCCCGTCACAGACTTGTGCAAAAGATGTGTAAAAGTGCCTAGTCAGCAAAATAAGCAAAAACCCAATATACATAAGGGGTCCGCATCGCACAAACCTTCTATAATAAAATGCTAGGTCCAAGAAGCTCTTAATATCCGAGGGGGTCAATGGTCTAGGCCAATTTCTAATCACATCATTTTTTTGATCCACCTTAATACCATCCCCCCACACGACATGACCCAAGAATGCAACCTCCTTCAACCAAAATTACACTTTTCATACTTAGCGTACAATTTCTCCTCCCTCAATCTTTGCAACACAACCCTTAAATGAACCATATGCTCCTCGCTACTATGTGAATAGATCAATATAGCATCAATGAAGACCACAATAAAGAAATCAAGGTAGAGTTTGAAGACCCTATTTTAAGGTCCATAAAGATGGTCGGTGCATTGGTCAACCCAAAAGACATCACAACAAACCCATAATTCCCATATCTAGTCAGGAATGTCGTCTTGGGAATATCACATTCCCTAACCTTTACTTGATGATACTCGGACCGAAGATCAATCTTAGAGAAATAGCTAGCCCCTTGCAATTGGTCAAACAAATCATCAATTCTTGAAAGAGGATACCTATTCTTTATAGTGACCCTATTGAGTTGTTGGTTGTCAATACACATCCTAAGGTACCCATATTTCTTTTTTGCAAACAACACCGAAGCATCCTAAGGTGATTGGCTAGGTCTAATAAATCCCTTCTCCAACACGCCCCTCAATTGTTCCTTCAACCCCTTCAACTCCATCGGGACCATATGGTAAGGGGGAACAAAAATGGGTTGAGTATCGGGGAGGAGGTCTATGACAAAGTCTATTTCCCTTTTAGGAGGAACACCTGGAAGATCATTTGGGAAGACATCAAGAAACTCATTTACAACCAGGACCGAATCTATGGGATTCAAAGATTTTCAACATACCAGTAACAACATCGGGAACCTCACCAATCCCTTGCCTTCCATGTAGAGCATAAAACCGATTGTACCTTGGGGAACCACCTTGATGACCATCCCTACCCAACGTAACCGTATTTCCACCCCTAACTTTGCCCTAGTTTCTTGGATAATCCACCTTTTTATGACCAAGCTCCCCACATTCGAAGCATGCGTTAGAATCTTTCAAACATGGGCCTCTATGATTCCTTCTATATTTAGGGCACACATTAATAGGAGCCACACTACCAATACCTTAAGGCATAGGGATGTTATTGGTAAACCCCTTATTAGTAGCATGAGAAGACCCTTGGCCTTGATCTAATCTAGCACCCTTTTGGAACTTACACTCAAAACGGGCCCTTTTGGCCTCATGACCCCTTCTCTTCCCCAACTTTTCTCCCTCTATTTGCTCGGTATATGTCATCAATTAGGACAATTTGATGTCACTAATTAGCATGGTGGACCAAAATTCTTCACTCACCAAGTCGGAGACCCCCATCACATACTTATTCATCCAAGATCTAGGATCGGCCACCAAATGAGGAGCATACTTTGAAAGTTGATTGAACTTGAGAAAACACTCCTTCGTATTCATGGAACCTTGTTTCAAATTCATAAATTCTACCAAACTTAGCTTCCCTAAGCTCAAGAGGGAAGAACTAATTAAGAAAACCCAATTTGAACTTCTCCCAAAACACCACAGTACCATTTCCCTTCTCCTCCTTCCATTGGTCACACCATATTTGGGCTACAATTTAAGTTGGTACACCACCAACTCTGATTTTGCATTTGGCCCAACACCCATATAGTAAAAATCTTGTGGACCTCATCAATGAACTCTTGTGGATCTTTATCCATCTTTGACCTATAGAATACCAGAGGATTTATCCTAATGAAGTCCCTAGGGTAATAGTATGAGAGGCTTAGGCTCCTTGGTTGACTTGGTTGGCCATAACTTGCGCAAGCATAGTGAGAGCATCCCAGAGCTCACCTTTGGTAGGTTGCTCCTTGAGAGTTCAGGCCCTTCTTCTATAAGTGTTAGGCATGATCTAGCATTGCAAAAAATAATTGTTAGGGGAAAAACTTACCACAACCCTATAGCATGACTTAGAACATGAATAAGGGAAACATTTCCTAAAATGCCTCATAGCTTCCTATTCATAGTCATGGCGCGCTTCATAACCATGAATAAGACTCTAATCAATACAGTGTGTTTGACTCCGAGGATCTATCAACCTAATGTTCTGATACCAAGTTTGTCATGACCCAAGCCTAGACCTAGATGTGACACGACGAATGGGGAACCCTCAGGAACTCCAAAAAAGCCTCTTAACTTATCATTACACATCGTTGGTCATGAGAGCATATACAAGCCATGAAGAGTAAGAATGAGGGAAAACAAGACTAAGGAGAAAGCTTGCATAATATTATAATAAAGAGACAAAGAGTCAAAGCTCATATCATAGATACATAGCATATCCATCAAATATCTCTACTACTTAGATAAGAGCGGGGGCCAAGACAAAGCAACCGGGCTCACCCTCATAGTCAAAATAGAATGTAAAGAAGAGTGTCTCAATCACAATAAGAGAAACATAGATAAACATCTCCAAAATGGAGGATTCATCAACTAGCTTGAGTAGTACTGAACTAGCCATGTGAAGGAGAAGGATGATCAACTTAGGCTCTGGTTCCTACATGTTGATATCATGTAGGCAGGAGTATCCGTTAGTACGTTTGAATGTATGTATGATACAATGCAACAAGAGATAGACATCACAATCAAAATGCATAATAATAGGCAATAGACATAATATAACAATATGACATGTATAACCAATGCTCAAACAAAACATGTTTAAGTAACTCATGCTCATATAGGATAGTATATGTGTAGAAGAGACCAAGCAAGATTTTCAAAGTACAAATCCCTTGGTAGGTTGATGATGATCTCAACCCAACACCCTAGTGGTAAAGTACAAACCCCTCACATGGTTGATGACGCCATTATGCACCTTATTATTGAAAGAGGTACCCTTTCACTTTGAAAAATCTAATCCCACAAAGGATTGTTCATGGAACTACTATCGAGATTCTTGTTTGCAGGCATTTGAATTGCTAAAAAAGAAGTTAGTGGAGGCCCCCATCTTGATAGCGCCTGGATGGGAGATCCTATTTGAGATCATATGTGATGATAGTGAGAACATATCATATACACAAGCTTGTTTCATCATCATATAGTCATTCATATAATATCTCATGCTTTAGACCTTCAATTCCTTAAGAAATCACATCCGGACATTTTATCAAACACTTAGAGGGTGTATAGTGCTAGTATAAAACCATGCAATTCAAGAGTGAAATCATGATAGTAAATTCAATTTAAAAGCTTCAATAGATATTTGGTAACACCCTCAACCAATAAACATCAAAACCCTTCACCAACCTTTTCAATTGATCTTAGATTCATAGCTCAAAACATGATAAAACAATCATAATTTCATATGCTCAAACATAGTGTGCAGTGATTTTCATAATAATCTAGACCCATGAATAAATAACCTTTAAATCATGCAATTTTTAAGAAAAGAAAGCTTGGGCATCATAGGTGAAAGGAACCCATGAAAGAAATGCACATACCTTACCTTGGAATGAACTTGATGAAGATTGGAGTTGGAGACTTAAAGCTTGTAGAAGAACCTTGATGGAAATCCTTAGATCCGGACAAGGTTTTGAGACTTGAATTTAGGAGTGAAAATATGGCTAAGTGTTTGAGTGAGTATTAGGAAATGTTTAGAATGACATGAGGGTGAAATATGACCAAGGTTTGGAGACTTGAATTTAGGAGTGAAAATATGGCTAAGTGTTTGAGTGAGTATTAGGAAATGTTTAGAATGACATGAGGGTGAAATATGATTGAGATCTGGATGAGTTTGAGACTTAAAATTAGGAGATGAAATATTGACTAAGTTTTTGAGAGAGTATTTGGGAATAACTTGAATTATATGAGGGTGCAATATAGCTAAGTATAGGTATTTTCACGCTTGGGAATACTTAGGCCCAAGACCCAAAAGTCTTAGACCGAGGTAAAAAACTGGACAAAAAAATGCATAGGAGCGTACCCTTGGGGCATCGCGCTATGGGGCGTGGATCGTCTCTAGAAATCACATTTTTGTGATTTTAAAATGTTGCTATAGTTGCTCTTAAATTAGGGTTAGACTTTTCCCCCCTTAATTTTGACCCCCTGAATAAGAATATGAAGTCAGATTTTCGATATCATGCATGGATCTTTAGATATATGGAAATTATGATTCAGGGCAATTCCAAGGCATATTTTCGGGCACTTTTTAGGGTCGTTTCAATTACCTATAATCTTTTTTGCTTCATTGACTACAACCCAATAGATGCTGTTGTGGCGGTCCTAAAGAAATGGAAGAAAGCAATGGGTTGGCAGATGTCAGACATCCATGGCATCAGCCCAACCTTGTGTATGCATAGAATCTTCATCAAATAGAGTCACAAGCCATTTGGTCAACCACAGAGAAGATTAAATCCAATCATGAAGGAAGTAGAAAAGAAAGAAGTCATCAAGTGGTTAGATGCAGGGATCATCTTCCCCACGTAGACAATAAATAGGTAAGCCTTGTACAATGTGTCCCCAAGAAAGGCGGGATGACGTTTGTCACCAATGTGAAGAATGAGTTGATCCTAACTAGAACTGTGATGGGGTGGCATATCTGGATGGATTACAGAAGGTTGAATGATTCCACTAGGAAAGACCACTACCCAATGTCTTTTATTGATCAGATACGGGACAGACTCGCAGAACAGGAGTACTATTGCTTTTTGGATGGGTACTCAGGGTATAACCAGATAACCATTACACCCGAGGACCAGGAAAACATGACTTTCACATGTCTATATAGGACATATTCTTTCAAACACATGCCTTTCGATTTGTGCAATGCAACAACCACTTTCCAAAGGTTCATGATGGCAATATTCCATGACATGGTGGAGGACTTCATAGAGGTATTTATGGATGCCTTCTCTATCTTTGGTACGAATTGGTGTTTTACTACCAACCACAAGTTTCATAAGAAAAAAGAAAAAAATGTGAACGAAGAATCTTTTGAGAGCTGTCTACAAAATCTAGATAGAGTACTAGCAAGATGTGAGGAGACTAACCTCGTTCTCAATTGGGAGAAATGTCACTTCCTAGTTAAAGAGGGGATAGTCCTGGGCCACAAGGTATCCAAGAAAGGGTTGGAGGTAGATAGATCTAAGATCGAAGTGATTGATAAGTTTCCATCGCTGGTGTCCGTCAAAGGAGTCCAGAGTTTTCTGGTACATGCAGGGTTCTACTGTAGATTCATTAGGGAATTATCCAAGATAGCGAAGCCATTATGCACCTTATTATTGAAAGAGGTACCCTTTCACTTTGAAAAATCTAATCCCACAAAGGATTGTTCATGGAACTACTATCGAGATTCTTGTTTGCAGGCATTTGAATTGCTAAAAAAGAAGTTAGTGGAGGCCCCCATCTTGATAGCGCCTGGATGGGAGATCCTATTTGAGATCATATGTGATGATAGTGATACAGTAGTGGGTGCGTTGCTGGGCCAGTGCAAAACCAAATTGTTCCACTTAATATACTATGCGTGCAAGACTCTGCATGCAACACAAAGAAATTACACAGTTACTGAAAAGGAGATACTCCCATTAGTGTATGTATTTGACAAGTTTAGAGCATATTTGGTGGGATCCAAAGTTGTGGTGTTCAAATACCACGCGACCATGAAATACTTGTTCAACAAGAAGGATACAAAGTCATGATTGATCATATGGATCCTATTACTCCAAGAGTTTGATATTAAGGTCAAAGATCAGAAGGGGAGTGAGAATCAGATCATCGATCATCTATCATGATTAGAAAATGATGCTCATATAGGTGAGCAATTGTAGATCAAAGAAGAGTTTCCTGATGAGCAGCTGCTAGAAATTGAGGTGTAACAACTACTATAGTATGTAGATATAGTGAACTATTTGGTAAGTGGTGTATTCCATCCTAATGTTACATATTAGCAGAAAAAGAGGTTGGCTCATGATATAAAGGCATATATCTGGGATGACCCTTACCTTTTCAAACAAGGGGCAGACTGAATGGTAAGGAGGTGTATTCTCAAAGCAGGGATAAAGAAGATTCTAGAGAGATGTCATGCCTCTCCATATGGGGGCCATTATGGTGATGAACATATAGCACATGAGTGTTGCAATCAGGCTTCTTTTGGCCGACTCTTTTCAAAGATGTTATTCAGTTCTCTAGGGCCTATGATGCTTGCCAGAAGATTGGTACCATATCCCGGAGGCATGAGATACCCTTGAACAATATATTGGAGGTGGAAATATTTGATGTTTGGGGCATAGACTTGATGGGCCATTCCCACTATCATTAAGATGTCACTATATCCTGGTAGTTGTTGACTATGTTTCTAAATGGGTAGACGCAACGACCCTTCCAATGAATAATGCTAAGGTGTTGAGCAATTTTATAAGGAAGAGCATCTTCACTTAGTCCGGTACTCCAAGAGCCATCATTAGTGATGAGGGCACATATTTTCCTAACCAAACTATGAAGAATCTTCTGGTAAAGTATGGAATCAGGCATAAAGTGGCTATAGCTTACCACCCGGAGACGACTGGACAAGTTGAGGTGTCAAACCGGGAGGTCAGTACATATTGTAAAAGATAGTGAATGCTACCCGAAAAGATTAGAATGTCAAGCTTGATGAAGCTTTGTGGGCATATCGAACAGAGTATGCACATCCCCTTACCGGTTGGTGTATGGTAAGGCTTGTCACTTGCTAGTCAAGCTCAAGCACCAGGTATACTAAAGAGGCTGAATCTTGACATAGAGCTCACCATTAGGAAGAGATTGGAGCAACTGGAGGAGTTGGACGAGTTCCAGCTCCAAGCCTATAAAAATACCAAGCTCTAGCAGGAGCGAACTAAGAAATGGCACGATCGGCACATCATCAAGCATAACTTTGAGCCGAGATAACAAGTATTGCTCTTTAACTCTCATTTGAAGTTGTTTCTAGGGAAGTTGAGATCCAAATGGAGTGGACCGTTAATAGTGGTAGCTGTCACACCTCATAGAGCGGTGGAACTGAAAGATATGACCTCAAACCAAATGTTTTTGGCGAACGGTGAGCATGTCAAACACTACTACGATGAGGACACGACTCAAGTTGAAGAGTCCATTGAGTTGGGCAATGATGAATGAGCTTATAGTGCATTATGCTGCTAGGATAAATTAGGCGTTGCACGGGAGGCAACCCGTGATGAGGTAACTATATTGATGTTTTTCTTTATTTTATTTTTTAAAAAAGGAGAAAAAATCAGATCATGTTGCAAAATGTGAAAAAATCAGATCCCGTAGCAAAAATCAATTGTGTTTTAGTAGGATTTTTCTCTAACTGAGAAATTCCAAAGTTACAGCTGAATTTGAAGGAAGAACACTACCCGAAATTTAGAAGATAAGAATAAGTGGAAGCAGTAAAAAGACCAAAGTTCGCATCGCAGACTTGGAACAAAGTTGTGGAAGCTGAAAAATCCAGAAAAAGGTGCGAAGCTAGAAAATATGCCAAGTCCGTATCGCAGACTTGTGCAAAAGATGTGTAAAATGCCCAATCAGCAAAATAAGTAAAAATCCAGTGTACATAAGGGGTCCGCATCACGGACCTGAGGACAAAATGAAAAAAAGTTGATTTATGAGATTTTAAATTAGATTCTATCATAGACTTTAGGTTTTCATACTGATTTTATGCAAGAACTACAGTAAAGACGATGAAGAACCTTTTTCTAAGGTTATTTTTTGTTAGTTTAATCTTGATTCCTTGGTTTTTGATGTTTTTTAGATCATTCATGGTGTATTCTTTGACTATGAGTGGTTAAGTCTCCATATTCTGGGGTTGTAGCCACAAACACTGTTTAGTTCTTAATTTTTAACATCTATGAATAAGTTTTTTTGATTATTCCGATGCTATTTTTATCTATACTTCATAGCCAGATCAACTAGGGAGTAAATTAGTTGTCCACTCTGAATTCGAGAGATATAACGCAGTAGTATAGGGAGCTTGTTCGACTAGGAAACTAGGTTGATTCATGCAAGGGAGACCTGCGACAACTACCCTTTCACCTCGTTCGGTTCACAATACGGGAAGATAAAATTATTGTATTTTTATTAGTCTATCTATCCCAGCTCAGCGATGTAGTTAGGCAGTCAATAACGATAGGCCGACAGAGGCGTGCAAACCTGTTTAGGAAATTTAAATCCATGAATCAGTAATCAGGAACCTAGACATAGATAGACATTGTTAAGACTAAACGGAGTCGTTAAGGCTACAATCCTTGATTACTTAATTGATATGTTGACAATAAAAATCAGATTAGCTTAGAAAAAATTCCTTCTTTGCATTTATTTACTTATATCTTCACATCTTTTTACCAAAAGCACTATAAACGTGATAACTGATATTGGTTGTTGATTTCATTCAAATCTCTTGGGTTTGACAACTCGGCTTCTTAATCAGGGCCACTATATTACTTATGAAATCACATACACTTGTGTGTGCTATGGAGCAACAATATTATGGGTACCTGAGTTAAACTTGAGTATGGTATATGCTAGAGGGTTGATTATTATGTATTGATTTATTATCTATTTAGATTGAGTCGTCGCTTGAGGACAAGCAACAATTCTAAGTTCAAGGTATTGATGTGCTATCAAAATATGATGCCTAAAACATGGGAATTCGTATGTTCTCAATGTGACTTTTTATGGTTTTTATGTGCTTTTGTGTTGTTTTTGCAGAAAATACATGTTGACTTGATTTTGGGAAAAGTTGTAAATTTTATTAATTTTCAAGACCTACAGAGCCCACTACGAGCCATCGATCAAGCTACGAGTCATAGAGGCTGTTCGTAGTAATTAACAGTGTTTGAAAACAAAATCTATAAATTTGAAGTTCAGCCATACGAGCTCACAGTATTATTCGTAGTCCCTTCTATGACTCGTAAAGGGAGGCCTCGTAGCAATAAATAGTGTTGATTAACATTAGACCAAAAAATACAAGTGTGGAGCATGAGAAGGCACTACAAATTATAGACCAAACTATGATTCGCAGAGGTAGATCATAGCAGTGAAGTCCAAAATGCCAAGTGCTAACCACGAAAGACCAATTATGAGGCGTAGATCACCCTACGAGTTGTAACTACGAGCCATAGCAGAGGCCAACCAGATTTTCTAATTATTTTAAGGATATTTTTGTAAATATTGTAGATAGTATTTTAAGGAGGAGTTTTTCAGCAGTCTTTCATTATTATTCACAACATTCAAGATTGTACAGAGGTTTTGAGAGAGAATTTCTAGGGTTTCACTTTGAAACTCAAATTTGGAGATTTAGATTCACTTATGGATTAATCTCATCATTCAACCTTGTGATTCTAATTGCAAAAAGGGTTTCATTGTTCTTCAATTTGCTTGGGCAGAAAATCTTCCATATCTTCTTATTTCATTTTAGATTTGTATGCCCAAGCCATGACTAGCTAAACCCACAACTTGGGGTTGTGGGAACCATGAGTAGCTAGCTTAGAAACCCAAATTATTTGCACTTCTTGAGTTAGGTATTTGCATGTATTATCCATTTTCCTTCATTTTGCTTGTTGTTTAATTGTGGCCAACAATAAGCCCCGCCTAGTATCATGATCCCGATCAAGGTAGTGATGTATAAGAAAAGGAAATGGGTAAAAAAATTTGATTGATGTGTTCTCTTCTAATAAACCAAACCCGACTAAGGAGAGGTTGATCGGGACAATAGGTAACAGTTAGTTTAACACACTATGGTAGCCGGCCATGCGCCATAGTGAAATTTTACCTTCGCCTTTGCCCAAGGGTTAAAGAACCTAAGTTATTGTCCCAATTTAGATTGTGTTATCTGGGGTATCTAAGTTAGTGAATCATGGGGAACACAATTTCCCAAGTTTCTCTCCAATTTGATTGTCTCTACATTTTATTGGTATAGTTTTATTTACATCTCTCTATCTTCACAAGGAAGGGTTAAGGCTGGATACACACTACCCTGCCCAGACCTCACTTGTGGGACTACACTGGATATTACTCCCTCTATCCTATTTTATGTGGCACCCTTTCCTTTTTGGTCCGTCCCAAAAAGAATGTCACCTTACTTTAATTGGAAATAATTTAACCTTAAAATTCTCTTTTATCCTTAATTAAATGATTCTTAGTCACACAAATATCTCAGAATGATTTTAGACCACAAGTCTCAAAAGTCTTCCTTTTTTCTTAAACACTGTGCTAAGTCAAAGGGTGCCACATAAAGTGGGATGGAGGGAGTACCAAATATCGCAAACCCCCCCTTTTCTTAAGAATAGAGTTATTTAATGCTTGAATTGATTGTTGGTGAATAAAAGTGACAAAGCTCCACATTCACTTGGGATTCGACCCTAACCTATGGTTAGGTTTTATATTTGATAGCGATCTCTTTATTCTCAAAGTGAAAGGTACTATTTGAGCGTGATAACAATCGCTTTATCCTCAAAGTGAAAGGTACTATTTGAGCGTGATCAAAGATCGCTTTATCCTCTAATTGAGTGGTACTGTTTGAGTGTGATCACATGACAAATATTAGTACTGAGTCTAGGTGAATCCCAAGCGGTAGGGCAAGCCTCAGCGAGGACATTGAGTTCATAGAGGGGATGTATGTAACAACCTACCTTGAGATGAGAAGTCCCACATCGGCAAAATACCAAAGAGATGCTGGGTATATAAGTAAAGTACTAGTCTATATACTATGAGGCATCTTTTGGGGTGAGCCCAAATGTACAAATTCGTGATGGGCTAGGCCCAAGAGCGAATAATATTTCATGGTGTTTGGCCAGGCCGTTACACATACGAGGACAAATGATTACCGATGTAGCTATAGAACTAATGGATTTGTCTATAAGTCTCTATGAATACAATATTTCATAGGACAACACTCCGTCCTACCCAAAAGCTGTCAATAACAAGACAAGCAAATAGATTAGTGATCCTTGGAGGGAATTGAGTCAAATAATTCATTAAAAAATAATTTTAATATCTAATGGGTCTATCTTGTCATTATTTAGGACCTGCAAGCGTGAATATAGTGAGTCTAGGTGATGGATATCTTTATAAAATAATGTACCAAGCATATAATAAATTGATAGCTAAATTTGAAAATGAAGTTTAAAGAGTGAATGGTAAGGACAAGAGTAAAACATAATTACAACACATTACCTTCTTACAATAAGACAACATATAATCAGGTAGCACATGATAACTTGATTTGACCCCCATAAATTTGACATGTACAGATAACACACCATCACCTTAAGCTGTAGCAAGCATAAATAGTTGCTTAATATCTCTATTAGCCTCCTTACCTAGACTCTATTGATCATCTGATTTGAAGTCTAAACTTTTAGGCACCATAAATCAATACAAATCTCACGATCCATGGTATAATATAATTACTGTCCCATAGGTATAGCCTACCCTCCTTGTAGGTAGTATTTTCTTGACCCATAGGCTTAGTATAGATACATAGCCCATAGGGTCAGTGCAGATGCATGGCTTATAGGCTTAGTCTACACAATCTGTAGAAACGATATATCAATGAGCCTGTAGGCTATAACTCCTATAGTTTTAGTGGCTTTGGAGTGTAAAACAGGTTCATTGGTAGTAATCAGATGATATCATAGAGTAAAATTATCATAACAATAGTAATTAATCACATGCAATCTTATTATAATCATAGCATGCTTTTCTAGACCTCTAAATAAGAATGGGGTGTTACCGATAAACATTATATTATGTTGTAATAATCAACTTAATAGTTTTAGGCCACAAGTCCAACAATGATGATATACATACCATAACAAGATTGAGTCTTTATAGTCATGCAAGAAAGTAAATAGAACGCCTTAAAATACAGTTTAAACTGAAGCCTCAAAGATGTTTTATGAAGCTCAACCAATTTATTGTAATGCAATAAATGTGAAAAGTGATAAGGCCCAACAAAATGCCTTAAAGTCCCAAGATAAACAAGTTGTTAGAATACACACCACTACTATATTGAAACTTTACCAAAACATAAATTAAAACTCCTTAATCCTAGCGACTACCCCTAAATTCTCTCTAGAACCCTAATTTTTTTAAAATGAAACATCAAAATGCAACCTCATATAATTTTAACTTGAGCTTTTTTTTAGTATGCAGTAATATAGTCATAATGTTTTGCTTTGAAAGTCAAATAGACAAACTGTTTGATGTTATGGAAAGTAGACTCAAAGACCTTTAATTTGACATTAAATAACCTTATGACTATTTATACGTTGAGAGATTTTCTCATCCCAAGTTAGTCCATTTACATGATTATATAATAACTTTCTTATACTAAACTTGTTGATAAGTTGGTATGACACTTAAGCATTGTTTGTTGCCTTATTTTCATGCGTTAGAGAGAATTTAATGTCTTTTTTTTTACATATAAGCATTTTTTAAAATGGAAATGATGAAGGACTGGAACTGAAAGTAGTTTATTCAAGATTTGTGTAGAACACACATGCCACATAAGAGCACTTGTGTGCACCTAGAAGAGGGAGTCACTATACTTGACACATACTTGTTGCAAGATGCAAGTGCCATCACTGGTAAACTCACTTGAGTCTTGATCAAAAGTGTTGAGGCACTTGTATGTCGCATGATTAGACATATAAAACGTAGGTGCAAGTGCAAGTAAACTGACAAAAATTTGAAGGCCAAAATAATACATGAAAATAAGCGTATTTTGAAAACTTTGAAGGTCATCTTGGGATTTATACAATTATAAAAGATATTATTCTTTCCAAAATGGGGTTAGAGTGCATTGAAAGAGAAATAGAATATTGAATAGAGTACATTCTTAGTTTTCTTTTTGAAGAAAAAACTCCATTGTTATTTAAACTCAAGCTTGAAATTGATTATATCTGTTTAACATGAATGCACTTGAGGAATTCAACCTTTATATGATTTTTGTTGTCATGTGTCATGCCCCAGGAGAGTACTCTTGGCGTAGCTAGCACACAGAGACTATTGCTAGCCCCTAAGTGAACCACTTGGCTTCATCACATTCATTTAATCATAACTAATAGCGGAAGACATCAACAATCAAGAAATACTTAATAGAAGACGATAATGGTGTGATAATAAAAGGCTAAAGGCCAAAGAACATAGCAATCAAACTGAATAAGACTAGTTTGAAAGAAACTAGCCAAAAACATAATCCAATCACAACTCAACAGTTTAGTTTATGAAGCCTATATCCATCGACAAAGTAGTGCCAATGACAGACTCATGGCTACCTTCTAAATAAGTCTAACCTTAAAGATAGAAAAGAACATGATATCCTTTGAAAGTAGGGGAGGGCTTACCAATCAGCTGAAATAGGTCCTCAATGGGGCATTTGTTGATGACTGCTAGTACCTATCTCTGCATCATGAAAAGATGCAGGCCCAAATAAACGTGAGTACATTGAATGTATAAATATGTAAATAGAAGAATGAAATATGTAAAGATAGAATAACATCAACGCAAATAATTTAATTCACGAAGTAGAAAACTCAATCATCAAGTCAAGAGTCTAAAGTAATGTAATGTAGACAATGATCACTTATATACCATCTAGTCCAATCCACTTAGAGTACTATCAAGGCCTGTTTGGGAGTTTCTCTAATCGACAACCATCACCTATAAGCCGGTGATGATATAACGAAGCGATGTTATTATCACATCTATCTAGTAACTTGCTAGGATAAAGGACAACCTATTCATGGATCCAAAATCAGTAACATCAAGTCCTCTTTTTAAGACAATGGAAAACATTTGATTTTACGATTTAATCCTCTCCTAGTCAGCGCTCCATAGTTATTGAGTTTTAGTTGGACTTACTCTTACTCAATTAGATGCTCAATACTCCTCCAAAGACTCAACATGTTGATAAGACATCAACCCTATGGTTACCTCATTCAATTAGTCTCATTGGACATTTGTCAACTCAATTGATCACATCAACTATAAACTCTTTAGTTAGGAACATTCTTTCAAGATTTAATTCATTGACCCATAAAGACCCTCTATCATCCATCAATCTCACATCACAATATTTAGAAAACAAGATCGGGGTTAAAGCATTTAGGAACTCTATATACTCTTTAAGTTCAAATTATACTCATGCATACCCATTTAATTGCAATGTGTAAAAATAATAAGAATTCTTTCTAGGGTTCATGTAGAAAAGTAAAATCATTTATTCAGATATTCAATTCATAAAAACTCTAATTCATGTAAAATTATATAGAAATACATTAGAATTTAAGAAAAATGTTCAAAAAATATCAATGAGAGACTCGATTCGTTCACAACTCTAACAATTCGGGTTATGGGGCATATGAAAGAATAAAATTCATGTTCTAGTTAGCCTTACATATCTAAAAATTTTGGGTCATGGAATGACTTGGAAGAACTCACAAGATCCTCTTCAAACATAGCATTTTCTCCCTTGAAACCTTGCTCTAAGTTAGACAAGGTGTTTTAGCATAAAAAAGCTAAATAATTATATTTAAGGACTTGTTTAGGTATAAAAAACTCAAGTTAAGGCTTTGAAAGAGTGAAAAAAGACCAAAATAACCCTTCTTTAAAATGTTATCATAGTCGTCCATGGGCTAACCTACGACCTTAGAAACTTCTATGGTCCATAGGAACTAATTCGTAAACTTTTGAGAAAATTTTGGGGTATGTGGATCGATTCCATGAGCTGAAACTACGACCTTAGTAAAACTTACGACCTGTAGGAGGGTCTGTTAACCTGGGGGCTCAAAAATGAATTTTTTGAAGTTTTCTCACAAGTTGACAGTACGGGACGTAACTTAAACCATGACCCATGAGTCATCCTGCAACTCAACTCTGCTTTGGCAGACTATAATAAAATAGCTATAATTTTTTACTCCAAACTCCAAATGAGGTGAAATCAGCGGCGTTGGAAAGCTAATTCAAACAGACTATTCCATGAAACCTATAGGTTGTTTCATGTAGATTTCTTCTAGTTCTCCATTGAGAAATGCAGTTTTTACATCCATTTGATGTAATTTAAGATCCAACACAATTACTATAGACAAAATTAATCTTATTGAAGTAAAGCGTACAACTAAAGAAAAAGTTTCTTCATAATCAATTCCTTCCCGTTGTGTGTACCTCTTAGCTACTAGACGAGAATTGAATCTTTCAATGCTATCATCTATCTTACACTTGATTTTGAGAACCTATTTATCTCCAATAGCTTTTTGGCCTATAGGTAGATCAATAAATTTTCACACTTAGTTAGATTTTATTGACTTCATTTTCTCCTCTATTGCTTTTAGCCATTTTTCTTTAGTAGGACATGTAAGAGTCCCATTTATATTTCTTGACTTTTTCACACTTGGTTAGATTTTATTGACTTCATTTCCTCCTCCATTGCTTTTAGCCATTTTTCTTTAGTAGGACATGTAAGAGTCCTATTTATATTTCTTGACTCTTCATCATATAGAGTAACTATAAATGCTTCTCCTTCGATCTCAAATCAATGATAAGGAATTTGTAGATGACTTGTTCGTCAAAATTTAAATTGACAAATTAATTTATCAATTAGTAAGTTACTCCACAATACCAATAGGATTTGACACAAATGGTGTATCTGTGGAAATAGGAAAATAATCCTCTACGAATGTAACATCACATGACTCAATTTTAGTTACAGCACCACTATTTTATTCACCTTTGAACACATAACTCTTAGATTGTTCAGAGTATTTTATAAAGATACATTTTCTTCCCCTTGGACCTAATTTTTCATATTGGGAAGAAGGATTATGAATAAAAGCAGCACAACCCCAAGGCTTTATAATGCTTGAATCAGGCTTATGTTTAGTCCATAATTTATACGACGTAGTCGTAACTGATTTTGAAGGGACATGATTAAGTACAAATGCATCAATGAGCAAAGCATCACCCAATAGGTGATTGAAAATTTTTCTTATGTCATCATCGACCTAACCATTTCGAACAAGGTTCTATTTCATCATTTTGCAACAACATTTTGTTGTGAAGTATAAGTAGTAATTAATTATCTTTGAATTTATTTTTTATCACATAGTCATTTGAACTCATCAAACAAATACTTCATTCCTCGATCGATTCTTAGAGCTTATATTTTTCTATCCAATTAATTATCAACTAAGTTCATTAACTTAATGAAGCAACTCAAAACTTCAGATTTGTGAGAAATCAAGTATACATAACGAAATCGAGTAAAACCATCAATGAAAGTGATGAAATAAATAACACCATTTCTTTCCCTTACATTCATTGGACCACAAATGTTATAATGGTTTAATTGCAATGACATATCAACTCTTATAGCTTTTCCAAATGGTTTTCTAACGGTTATTCCAGCTAGACAAGACTCAAAAGTAGATAATTCTGCTTTATCTATTATGTCAAGCAAACCTTCTATGGCTAAGCGGTTCATTCTTTACTGACCAATATGGCTGAGTCTCACATGCCAGGTATATACATCATTCTCATATTTAGAAGATGCAAATAAGTAAAAATTAACATTATTATTGTTGGAACTTTGACAAACATCCAGTACAAAAAATTGATAATAAAAATAACCAGTTGCATATTTTGTCTTACCCAAATACATGTCCAAGTCATGTTCATGAAAGAAAAAAATTAAAATTCATCTTAATTAACATTGTGACAGAGACTAGATTACGATAAATCGATGGGGTAAATAATACATCATGTAGGAGCAAAGTTCAACCACCTTGCATTTCAAGTTTGCAGGTACCAATCCCTTTGACCCCCTCCTTGGAGTTGTTTTCTACATATACCCATTTAGACCCTAGTGGAATTCATCGATAATCTACAAAAGAATCTCTTTCTATCACTATATGTTCATTGGCTCCCCAATCTACAATCCATAAGAAAGTAATTTAGTTAAAAAGTAGAATAAGAAACATTTACATCACTATGTAAATTGTTCATAAGGTTATATACCTTTTTAGACTCAGGACAATCACAAGCAAAGTGTCCCTTATACTAGTTAAGCTTAGCCATAGAAACATTTTCTCTGGAACAGAGATATTTTTCTGTCCTTGTTGACTAATCTTAGGTTTCTTTGAGACCTTTATATGTTAGAGGATATAACTATTTTCTGGAAGTGTCACAGACACATTTAGAGCTTTATGAACTTCTTGCTCTTCCAGGACATACTTGGTTTTATAGTTATCACTTTAAGCTTATCACTTTTGTTAAGCTTGGCAATAATATTCTTTGCAACAGTTGACATACTGATTTAAACAAGCACAAAATAAAATAAGACAACTATGCATATTATTTTAGCTTAAATTCATATACATAATAATTCTTAAAATAATTACTATGTCAGTATTCATTCTATACATTGGTTTATATTCGAAAGTTCACTAAGTTCCTAATCATCATCTAAATTTTATGATGTCATAAATTTAATACAATCAATCATCTAAGAACCACTTATCTCAAATAACATAAATTCAAGATTAAATATTCATAAATTATATAACAAATATAGAAACACTCAAATAATAATACTTTAACATAATAATTAGATTACAAAATCATATAAGTCATGTCACATACAAACAACCATTATACAAACTAAATACATATTATCACTGTAGTATCTCTTTGTGAACAGAAATAGATAAAATAAAATCTATACTCAAATTCATGGCAATTTATATCTCATAGGCAGCCAATGAGAATGATACAATTTTCTTAACTTCCAAGTCAACATATTTATCCATAAAATGTTAGACCAATGACTTGTAAGATCTCGATCTTTTGAGATGCAAGTAATTTCTTTTGGAAAACCTTTGGCAGTGCAGACCATAAAGCCATATATTTCTTCTCTGTGGTCAAGAAACCCCTAGCTAATATAGCTTCTTGAATTAACTTGTAAATTCTAGTTATGTGTTTCACAAATTTTGTAAGATCATCATCTTGAACACCGAATTCTAGTGAAAAATTAACCAAATTGTCAATCAAAGTTTTCACCTTATCCTTATGTTGCTTTGTAAAAACTCGTCTGAGTTTCCTTATCAATACCATGATTTTCTATAACACATACATAAAATAATTAGGACTGACTAGGTGGCCTTATCAATACCATGATTTTCTATAACATATACAAAAATATATTAGGACTGACCACATTTGAAATAATAATACAATAATTTTTATAAAAGAATCTTATTGAGATTTAACCAAAACAATTAATTATGATCTTGAAACTAAATACCAGCACATCCAAATATCACACACAAACTTGATGCACTAAAAAATATCAAGCAAAAATAATCACCATTACAAACATTTGAAGTCATCTAGAATTTCCTAGTAAACTGTAGAAGTAAAAAATGATCAATGTCTCATTTAATGGGTGATTTACTTTAAAGCCACGATACCTCATCTATTTCCGAACAAATAAAGCACATTATTTCAACTCTTTTTGATATATAATCAACAAGTATCTAAATAATCACTGACTGTTCTATACATCCCTGAACTATATAGAAAATAATACTTTGGATAAGTATTATCAAAGCAGTCATTTATTGAAGAAACTCAGGTCCTACCGTCATTGTAAGGAAGATCTATGGAGTATAGAACTCGGTCAACATGCCATAAAAAATTATTTTATCATTCTAAAAATTATAGTCTTTTGATTTTGATTAAACTCTTAATGGTTGTAGTATTATTTCACTAGTACATATCAAAATGTGAATGAAATATTTTTTTGCAATTTGAGTTTAGGGAAGCAGATTCTGTTTTATTTTTCTTTAAAGTCAAACAAAAAGTTTGCACTTCCCATTCTAGAAAAAACAACTGAAAAAGAAATATTCAATTCAAAATTTGCTTTCTAAGAAAAACTAGCAATAACAGAATGGAACATGGTAATGTTATCCAAAAACTATAAAATTAATTAAATCTAGCTCTAATTGTGACACCCTATAACATTACCAAAACGCCCCTAAAATGCATCATGCGCACAATACGTCTTCCAAAATTCTGATGGAAAATTCAAACTGGATTTGCGATCAGCGCGAAAAATTGAGTCAGATAATGGTCTCAACCCAATTTAAAATAAACTGGGTCGAATTATCAAAATGCACATAATGTGCAAAAATAGTAGCAAATCTGCATCCCCTCCGTGATGTGCTAGGGCACGAAACTACACTTGTATTTTTTGTTGATTTCGATAGAAAATGGATTTTTAAAAAAAATTACAAAAAATACTAGTGCGCGTCCCCTCCGCAACGCGCACCTGTGTCCCAGAAAATTTTCTTTTTTCTTTTATATTGGGGAGCACAATTTTATCCTTTTCAATATATTTTAATACCCCAAAATGTAGTTTACAGAGTATTTCGTACAATAAGGGTTTCAAGCACATAATTTCTAAGTCTTTTACGCAAGTTCTGAGAGTGGAGAAGATCAAGAGAGGTGAGGATTTCTTTTGAAGTCCCAATTCTTTAGAGAAAACTTGAAAATTCTCTACTCCAGTATGTAAAGGTTACCCAAAAGCATGGAATTATCCTTGCATGTGCCCCAGTGAAAAAATTAGGATGTAAATTAATACTTTAGAATCTTGAATAGTGATTTCTTGAGAATCTCTTGAATATTATCTGTGTTTCTTGAATATAATCCTTATTTCTGAATGTTATCTTTAAATTTTATTTCATATCTTAAATTGATGATCATCATGTTTAAAGTTTATGGTATACATGCATTATTATGAGATTATAATTTGAACCTTATAAATTCTCTCTGTAAAGACGTGAATAATGAACTTAGGGGGATGTCTAGAGCCTTGATTGTGCGAATGTGATGTTTGACTGAGTCTGAGTCCTGAGGTAAGTGTATTGATGACTATGATGGCTGAAATTAGTATTGATAGAGTTAAATGAATAATTATTATTACCTTGAAAGGATGGTCTTGCCCTTTAAGTTGATAGATGATGAGACTAGGTGGGTGTTCTTGCCCGTAGGGATTGGGTGATGGAAGTTCTTGATGGATGGATAGACTTATGAGCATATTGAGTCCTGGAAGGAGTATTAGCGGAAAAGTAGGTAAGAGTGAGCCCCACTCATACTCATTAACTATGTAGCTAGTGTAGGAGAGGATTAGACCATGAAACTGGATGTTTCCTTTGTCTCGCAGAGGACTTGACAGACTTTCTTGGGATCCTTGACAGACTCGTCCTTTACCCCGGCAAGGTATTGGATGGATGTGGTAATGACATCTCTTCGTTGTATCATTACCTGCTCATAGGTAGTGGTTCTAGGTTATAGAAACTCCCAGATAGGTTTTCATGATGTTAGAACTCTTATATGATGTGATTGTTTAACGTTTTATGGATAGAGAGGTGATAAAGTTTTGTCCTTTACTCTGAGACGAGGATGAGTGGTTGGTGAGTGATTGTTATATTGCTCTATTTACTTTAGCCAATTATATATACAATACATTTCATGTAATAACGTCCCTTTGGCGCTGCATCATTTTATGATGCAGATTCTATAGATAGAGGACTTCAGCAGCCCAATCATTGAGGTTCAAAGCTTTTCGGATTCCAGATAGTGGTGAGTCCTCCCCTGCATTTGGAGGTTGTTTACTTTTTCTTGCTTGATAGACTTTTTCTTGGTTTTTGGTAGTCATGACCTATCATGGTACCATCTCAGATAGTAGTATAGAGGCTTTATAGATGTAGACGTTGATGGTTGATGTTAAGGGTTCTTTCCCTCTTCTTTGTTTACATTAAGACTGTTGTTTGATGTCTTATTTCATCTATGATAGATTGAGTTGATAGTTTGAGCCCACAGATAGATTAGTATTATTATTGTCATACTATTTTCATCTACTATTGAATTGATTGAACGAAGGCAATGAGGCAAAATTTAGGGGAGACATCACCATGCTGACTCAGTTGGTGGACTCCCATGGGAATAGCCAAGGTTCCTAGGCTCCTAGTTCTGGCTCAGAGGAGCCCTCAGTTGTAACCCGACTAAGGGACTTTTTGAGGATGAACCTGCCAGTGTATACGGGGTCAAAAGTGGTGGAGGACCCACAGAATTTTATAGATGAGATGTACAAGTTTCTGAAGGCTATGCATATGAATGAGATTAAGGGATTAGAGCTTGCATCCTACCTACTAAAGGACGTGGCAAATGTGTGGTACACTTAGTGGGAGGGGAGTAAAGGTGAGGATGCAGAGCCTGCAGTGTGGGAGGAGTTTGAAGCCACCTTCTTTGATCACTTCTTTCCTCAATAATTAAGGGAAGTGAAGGCAGTTGAGTTCGCGAATCTGAAATAAGGAGGGATGACTATGAAGAAGTGTAGCCATAAGTTCATCAAACTATCCAGGTAAGCTCCAGAGATGGTGAAATATATGAGGACGATGAGGAGGAGGTTTGTGTCTGGCCTGGCCAGACATGTGCAGAAAAAGTGTAAGGTTGTTTTGTTGATTCCTAGTATGGACATCACCAAACTTATGGTGTATGCCTAGCAGACCTAGGAGGATAAGAAGAGGGATAGAGAATAGCATTTGAGCAAAAAGGTGAAGTCAGCAGGACACGAGCCTAACCCATAGAGACAAAATAGGGGTGACAAGTCTTATTTCCAGAAGAGATCATCACATCCTAACCATCTGCATCAAGTACGCCCGTACAGCTAAAAAGGTATGATTAGAAATCTCAGGGTTATCAGAATTTTAGGACCCCGACTGCTCAGTCTCAGGCTAATGTGACCCAAGGTACGAGGGGAAAGCCACCTTGCAGCAAGTATGGTAAGATGCACCTGGGTGAATGTCGTGTTGGCAAGGATATATGCTATGCATGTGGTCAGACTGGTTACTTCAGTTTTAAGTGTCTAAAGAGAAGGCAAGGTGAAGGGAGCAATAGGGCTCAGTCTTTAACAGCATCCCCAGTAGGTAACCAGCAGAGAGGTGCTACCACGGGTACAAAAGGCGAGATAAACCACCTTTATGCTATGGGTAACTGATAGGAACAGAAGGCCACACCAGATGTTGTCACGGGAATGCTTCGAGTTTTTATTTATGATTATTATACATTACTTGATTCGAGTGCCACTTTGTCCTTTGTGACCCCTTATGTGTTCAGTAAGTTCAGGATTATTCCAGCGTGTTTGCTTGAACCTTTTACTGTTTCTACTCCTACCAGTAAGTCTATCTAAGCTGTGAGGGTTTATAGGGACTGTGTGGTATCTATTTATCATAGAGACACTTTACTGATTTGGTAAAGTTGGAGAAGGTTGATTTTGATATAATAATGGGCATGGATTGGCTTCATGCTTGATATGCTTCTATTGACTATAGAATCTGGATTGTTAAGTTCCAATTTATTAATGAGCTTGTCTTATAGTGGAATGGTAGTTCTATTGCCCCTAAGGATAAATTCATCTCTTATCTTATAGCTAGAAAGTCGATATCCAAGGGTGGTATTTACCACCTCGTGTGAGTAAAGTCTAATTATGTTGAGCCTCCTACTCTTGAGTCAGTCCTTATTGTGAATGAGTTTCCTGAGGTATTTCCTGATGATCTTCCTGGAGTCCCTCTTTATAGGGAGATTGACTTTGGGATTGATGTTCTTCCCGAGACTAGACCTATCTTAATTCCTCCCTATATCCCTCCTAATAGGGAGATTGACTTTGGGATTGATGTTCTTCCCGAGACCAAACCTATCTCAATTCCACCCTATAGAATGGCCCCCGTAGAGTTGAAAGAATTAAAAGAGCAATTGAAAGACTTGTTAGAGAAAGGTTTCATAAGGCCTAGTATCTCACCTTGGGGTGCTCCTGTTCTTTTTATGCGTAAGAAAGATGGGTCTTTAAGGATATATATAGACTACTGATAGTTGAATAAGGTTACCATAAAGAATAAGTATCTTCTTCCCAGAATAGATGATCTCTTTAACTAGCTTTAGGGTGCTTCTTGTTTCTCTAAGATAGATCTCAGATCAGGTTACCATCAATTGAAGGTGAGGAAAGGTGATATTCCTAAGACAACCTTTAAGACATAGTATGGCTATTTTGAGTTCTTGGTCATATCCTTCGGGTTGAGAAATGCACCTGCAGCTTTCATGGATCTGATGAATAGGGTATTCAGGTCGTATCTTGATATATTCATGATCATATTTATTGATGACATTTTGGTATATTTGAGGAATGAAGAGGATCATGCTAATCACCTTAGAGTGGTTTTGCAAACACTCAAAGATCATGAGTTGTATGTGAAATTCTCCAAGTGTGAGTTTTGCCTCAAGTCAGTGGCTTTCTTAGGCCATGTTATTTTGGGAGATGACATTCGGGTAGATATGAAGAAGATTAAGGCAGTTAAGAATTAGCCAAGACCTACTTCTCCAACAGAAATAAGAAGTTTCTTAGGTTTAGCCTGGTACTATCACAGATTTGTTGAGGGCTACTCTTCCCTGTCAGCCCCCTTGACAAAGCTGACTCAGAAGAAGGCCAAGTTTCAGTGGTCTAAGGCATGTGAAAAGAGTTTTTAGGAGTTGAATACTAGATTGGCTACAACACCAGTGTTGACCTTGCTAGACGGGATAGGTGACTTTGTGATATATTTATGATGTATCCCGAGTGGGATTGGGTTGTGTACTCATGCATAGGGGGAAGGTAATAGCTTACGTTTCCAGACAGCTTAAGGTTCATGAGAAGAATTATCTGACTCATGATCTTGAGTTGGCAACAGTGGTGTTTGCACTTAAAATTTGGCGCCACTATTTGTGTAGAGTGCATGTGGACATGTTCACTGACCACAAAAGCTTGCAGTACGTGTTCAGCCAGAAAAAGCTCAACCTGCGGCAGAGAAAATGGCTAGAGTTGCTTAAGGATTATGATATAAGCATTCTCTATCACTTAAGTAAGGCTAACATTGTTGCTGATGTTCTTAGCAGGATGTCTATGGGTAGCACTGCCCATGTGGAGGAAGAGAAGAGAGAATTAGTCAAGGAGGTGCATAGATTGGACCGATTGGGAGTGCAAATTGAGGAGAAAAACGAAGATAGGGTCAATGTGCAGAATAGTTCTGCTTCATCCTTAGTGTCAGAGGTGAAAGAAAACCGAGACCTTGACTTACTCCAATTGAAAGAAGCAGTTCAAAGCAGAAGGTGATGGTTTTCTCTAAAGGGGGAGATGGGGTATTGAGGTATCAAAGGAGATTGTGTGTACGCAATATTAATGGTGTTTGAGATAGAATCATGGCTGAGGTGCATAGCACGAGATATTCCATCCATCTATCAAGGGAGATTGTGTGTACCCAATATTGATGGTGTTCGAGAAAGAATCATGGTCGAAGCTCATAGCATAAGATATTCCATCCATCTTGGCTCCACCAAGATGTACCATGACTTGAGGGAAGTCTATTGGGGGAATGGGATGAAGAAAGACATTGCCGAATTTGTTTCTAAGTGTCCCAATTGCCAACAGGTCAAGGTTGAACATTAGAAGTCATGTGGATTGGCACAGAACTTTGAAATTCTAGAGTGGAAGTGGGAGGTGATCAACATGGATTTTATTACCACCTTACCAAGATCCATA
>DF361076.1:44182-63646 GCA_000787875.1 Solanum virginianum | reverse complement strand
GATCTTCTTTGGATCCATCTTAATACCATCCCTAGACACCACATGACCTAGCAAGGCAACCTCCCTCAACAAATATTCACACTTCTCATATTTAGCATACAATTTCTCCTCCCTCAATCTTTGCAACACAATGCTTAAATAAGCCCTATGCTCCCCCTCACCATAAGAATAGATCAAAATGTCATCAATGAAGACCACAACAAAGGAATCAAGGTAGGGTTTAAACACCCTATTCATTAGGTCCATTAAGATGGCCGGTGTATTGGTCAACCCAAAGCACATCACAATAAACTCATAATGCCCATATCTAGTCCAGAAGGCCGTCTTGGGAATATTACACTACTTCACTTTTACTTGATGATACCCGGACCGAAGATCAATCTTAGAGAAATGGCTAGCCCCTTGCAATTTGTCAAACAAATCGTCAATCCTTGGAAAAGGATACCTATTCTTGATGGTGACCCTATTGAGTTGCCAGTAGTCAATATACATCCTAAGGGACCTATCCTTCTTTTTCACAAACAACGCCGGAGCACCCCAAGGTGATTGGCCAGGTTAAATAAATCCCTTCTCCAATAAGTCCGTCAATTGTTTCTTCAACTCCACTGGGACCATACGATAAGGGAAAATAGAAATGGGTTGAGTTTTGAGGAGAAGGTCTATGCCAAAGTTTATTTCCCTTTCAGGAGGAACACCGGGAAGGTCATTTAGGAAGACATCCAAAAACTCATTTACAATCGAAATCGACTCAATGGGAAGGACTTTAGACTCCACATCCTTAACCCTTACAAGATGGTAAAGATACCCCTTAAAGATCAACTTACGAGCTTTAATGCAAGAGATGAATCTATCCTTGACCATCACGTCTTGACTTTCCCACTCAAGGACGTGTTCATTTGGAAATTGGAATTTGACCCTACGGGTTCTACAATCAATTGAAGCATAATGGGCATGCAACCAATCCATCCAAAGAATGACATCCAAGTAAGCCATGTCTAACTTAACCCTTGGTCCCAGAGTATAAACCTCTGATAGGTTGATGGGCATAAATCCCCAAAAAGGTTGGTGGATCATCGTACCCTACCACCTTTGGTGTTGGAAGGCAACACTTTATGCAAGATGCAAATAGGACAACTTCTATAAACTTTTCCAGCAACAATAGATGCAACAATAGTAGTAGACACTTCATATGACTCATGCAATAACTCAGGGTCAACATGAAACTTTTGGGCAGCAAATGGGGTAACAAAAGAAAGAGCGGCACCCGAATCAATCAATACATACACATCAAGGTCAAAGACTTTTAACATACTGATAACAACGTAGGCACCTCATCGACCCCTTACTTCCCATGCAAAGTATAAAACTAATTGTGCCTTGGGACACCATTTGCTCGACCACCTCTCCTTAAAAGAACTACATTAGCACCTTCTGGATGAACCTCTTTGCACTTGTTGCGATCTTGGGGGTAATTCACTTTTTTGTGACCTATTTCCCTGCAACCAAAGCATGAATTAGTATCTGTTAAGCATAGGTCCCCTATAAGAAGCATGAGAGGACCTTGGGACCTTGGGAAGTTATCAACAAACCCCCTATTAGAAGTATGAGAGGACCATTGGCCTTGGTGGATTCGGACGCTCTGTTGGAACTTACCCTCGAATGGGGCCCTCTTAGCCTCATGACCCCTCCTTTCCCTCTTTTCCTACTCTATTTGCTCGACATAGGTCATAAAACGTGACAAGCCCATGTCAAATTAGTATGGCGGATCGACACTCCTCACTAACCAACTTAGAAACACCCATCATGAATTTGTTCATCGTAGATCTCGAGTCAGCCACTAAGTGTGGAGCATATTTTAAAAGTTTGGTGAACTTGAGGGCATAATCTCTCACACTCATAGACCCTTGTCTCAAATTCATAAATTCCACCAACTTATCTTCCCTAAGTTCAAGAGGGAAGAACCAATTAAGGAAGGCCACCTTGAGCTCCTCCCAAAGCACCACGTAGCCAACTCCCTTTTGTTCCTTCTATTGGTTGTACTATATCTGTGCTATCCCTTTTAGTTGGTAGGCTGCCAACTCTACCTTATCCTGTAGCATCACACCCATGATGGACAAAATTTTGTAGACCTCATTAATGAACTCTTGGGGGTCCTCACTCACCTTTGACCCATGGAATTCTGGGGGATTCATTCTCATGAAGTTTCTTACCCAAGAGCCCAGTGTAGGAGCATGAGGGGCTTGGGCCCCTTGATTGGCTTGGTTGACCACCACTTATACAAGCAAGGTAAGAGCATCCCTAAGATCCCCATTAGCTGGTTTCTCCTCGGGTGTGTGGGCTCGTCTTCCCCTTATGATAGAAATGATCTAGCATAGGCAAAGAATAATTGTTAAGAAGAAAGCTTACTTTAACTCTATAGCATGACTAAGAATATAAAGAAGGGAAATATTTCCTAGAACATGTCATAGCCTCCTACTCATAGTTATGGTGCATAACACAACCATGAATAATACTCTAATCGATGAGATGTGTTGGACTCTGAGCATCTAACAACCTAGTTCTCTGATACCAAGTTTGTCATGACCCAAGCCAAGGGCCTAGTCATGACATGGCACATAGGGAACCCGAAGGGACCCCAAGCAAGCCTCTTAATATATCATTAAACATCCTTGGCCGCGGAAGCAATAAAATACAACAAGAAGTGGTAAATAGGGATAAACGAGGCTAAGGGAAAACTTCATAACATTAGTATTAAAAGTCAAAAGGGAGTCAAATCTCATAGCGTAGATACATAACATGTCTAACAACACCTCTACTATATAAGATAAGAGTGGGGCAAGACAAAGCAATCGGGCTCACCCTCATACTTCATACATAACCAAAACAGAGAAAAGTTTTAATACAAATTAAAAGATCATAAGTAACATCCCCGAAATAGAGGACTCACCAATAAGCTTGATAGAAGTTATACTAGCCACGTGGAGGAGGATCAATCGGTGTACCAGTTCCTACATGGTGACATCATGTAGGCATAGAGTATGTGCTAGTACATTTGAATGTACTAAGTATGTAGGATGCAATGCAACAATAGAAAGACATCTTGATCAAAAAACATAGATACAAGCAATAGATAACATAATAGCAATATGACATGTATGATTAATGCTTACGTAAAACATGCTTACATAGAATATAACATATGTGTAAGAAGAGACCATTACCTATTGGTGGATTATCACATGCTACCACCCTTGGAGATTGAGGTACAAACCTCGTCAATAAATTATCGCACCCTACCACCCTTGGTCCCAGAGTATAAACCTCTGATAGGTTGATGGGCATAAATCCCCAAAAAGGTTGGTGGATCATCGTACCCTACCACCTTTGGTGTTGGAGTATAAACCCCAATATAGGTTAATGGGTACAAACCCCCAATGAGGTTACCTGACGCAAACCCCCGGGTAGGGCATGGACACATTCCAACACTACATAGAGAGCACCATAATCATGCATTCATCTAATCATCATATCATTATCATCCATCATCATATAGGCATTCAACTCATAAGACATGTATTGGACATTCAATTCCTTAAGAAACTATAATCGAACATTTTATTAAACACTTAGAGGGTGTGTAGTGCTAGTGTAAAACCGTGCAATTCACGAATGAAATCATGTGAAACATCAAAACCTTTCATCAAATCTTACAATAGATCTTAGATTCATAGCTCAAAATAAGGAAAAATAGTCATAATTTCATGAGCTTCAACATAGTGTGCAGTGATATTTACAATAAGATAGAACCAATTGTAAATCAATTTTAAATCATGCAAATTAGAGTAAAAGGAAGCTTGGGTATCATGGGGGAAAGGAACTTATGAAAGAAACCCACATACCTTAGCTTTGGAGAATCTCTTGATGAAGATTGTAGATGGAGACTTGAAGCTTGAAGGAAATTCTTACTTCTGGATAAGGGTTTTGAGATTTGAATTTAGGAGATAAAATATTGGTTAAGTGTTTCAATGAGTATTTGGGAGTGTTTAGAATGTCATGAGGGTGAACAATGGTTAAGTATGGGTATTTTTACGTTTGGGGATACTTAGGCCTAAGACTTCAAAGTCTTGGACTGAAAGAAAATAACTGGATAGAAAAATATACATATCTATATTGCGGATAGGACGCGAAAATTGAATTTCTTCATCTGCACGCCAGGGGCGCAAAAAGCTCTATGGAAATTGTCACTTGAAAAATCTAAATTGCTAATCGTTTGCTCTAAAATTCAAGATAGACCTTTTTCCCCCTAAATTTGACCCCCTGAACAAGAATATGAAGTAAGATTTTAGATACCACAGATGGATTTTATGGTATATAGAAATTACAATTTCTGGCACTTTTGAGATATATTTTTGAGTACTTTTTGGGACCGTTTCTCTATTTTACCTGTGTTTGGCCTGAGTGGCATATTTTTACCTATTTGTCAAGATAATACAACCATTTTTATCATGTTAACATGGTGAATTATATTTTTAATAGTTGAGCGTCATTGGGAAGTGATATATAAGGGAAAGGCTCGGCTAGGTTGACTTAAAGCGCGAGACATTAGATGCCATGTAGGCTAGGCTTTCTCTACACTTCAGATTGAGTTGGAATATTTGCATATTTGAGTTGAAATGTGTAGAAAGTATAATGTGAATGGGTTGAGCTCTGGACTTTATGTTGTGTATAACTGGTTGTGAATTCGCATATGTTGTATATGGTGATATGGGAGTTCAATATTTTTATTGGGGATTGTGTTAGTTATAACCCTTATACTATCTGAGTTTTTACACTGTTTGGTTATAAGAGGGCCTGAAAGGGGTTGGTTGGGATACGAACCTATGATAGTTATGTACATTGTGCTTGACTCTTGCTTGTATGTGTGTGTGATTTGAGGATACCAAAATATACTAGCCATTGAGGTTGACTTGTGATTACATGCTACCTTGTGTACCAAATTTTATATCTATATCAGGTTGGTATATATATGCATGATGCAGCTATAGTGGTTTATATCTATTTTGAGCACTCATGGTAGATTTCTTATTTAAACATGATTCTGATCTTCCCTATGACTTATATATGATCTTATATAACACTATTATCTTTTATGTACTTGTGCTACTGGCTAGTGACTGCAGAAACACATCAAGTTCTAGGAACGATTATAGTTTCCCTCCTAAGGGAGCCTTGTAATATGTGATATGAGATGTGTTACTACTGAACCACTAGTAACTTAGAGACGGGTGTGTGACTCTACTAGTGAGGTGCAAGCTATATCTCTATTACTCAATAGAGGTGCAAGGCTGACAGTACAGTCTTACCGGGTTATCCATTATGAAACACCAGCTATGTGGGTTAGTCCTGGGAACTAGTACATTGTCTAAAGAAGGGCACATTACTACTGGGCCAGCACATAGTTACGTTGGGCAAAATCCTTGATAGCAGTTAGGCTGCTGTATGAATCTAGGAAGGTGACATCCTCCTGATATCTAGCCTCTTGGGCCTTAGCTTAGATTATACCGATGCTACCTTATGAGTTGCTTTGCACAAAGAAAGGGTCTGGTAAGGTCCAAATATGAGCTAATGCCTAGGGCAGACATGTGTGCTGACTTGATGTCTACTTGTATGAGTATGCATTGCTTGTTGTTTTAGAGATATATTGATAGGGAGTCTGGGCATTGATTATATGCCGTAAATTTGATATGTCCAGTACTATTGATTACAGAGAGGCCCAATAAGGGCTGCATGTGGGTTGATACCGTGAGGCAGGTACGTTCCCATACTTATACTATTATTTGTGAAAATATACTACTATTATTATTGAGATACAATGACTATAAGGCTACTTGTCAAATAGTTGTTGTACTGCTACTAGTTTCAGATTTAGATATGCTCCCATTGAGCCTGGTCATTATGGGATCTATGGTATTGTTGTTATTATCATGAAATATTTATAGAGAAGGTGAGGATCATATGAGAAAGATGGAAGACTACGCAAAGTCAACAAAAATCATATACCGATGTTAAAAAGTGTGACTTAGAGTTTAAGGTTGACGATTGGGTGTATTTGAAAGTGTCATACAGTTTGGGAAGAAAGGAAAGTTGATTCCGAGATACATTAGGCCTTACCGAATTGTGAAAAATGTGGACAATATGGCTTATGATTTAGAGCTACCACTAGAGTTAGCGGCCATCCGCCTAGCCTTCCATATTTCCACGCTGATGAAGTGTTTGGGAGATCCACAGTTGGCTATGCCTGTTGAGAGTCTTGGAGTAAAAGATAGTGTCAATTATGAGGAGATCCCCATGCAAATCCTTGATCATTAGTTTCGCAAGTTGTTGACCAAAGAGATTGTGTCTGTCAACATGTTGTGGAGAAATAAATTTATAGAAGAGCCCACTTGGGAAGCAGAGAAGGATATGAAGGCGAAGTACCTGAATTTATTCCTACTTGTCGAAGATGAAAGATTTGATGGTATTAATCTTTTCCTATTCCTTGAGTTTCCTTCTACTCTGAGTTTGGCCGATAACAGAGTCATAGAGTCTGATCATTTTATAGATGGGTTACTTGTCTTATTTGCATAACTACTTGATTTATTGATTGCATAAGTAAATTCTGAGTTGTTTGATTTATAGAGTTTATGATGGGATTCGTACCTTGACTAGGTTCCTAGATTTCCCTTCATTTGAGGACGAATGACCCCATGGGAGAGATAATATAACCACCTAGTCTGGAAATATGCTTGAGAAAACTGAGAAAAATGACTAAAAAATCATTGGAGGAAACCACGAAGGCCATCTACGACCAATATAGTAATCTACTACCCATAGATGAGGCCTTGTAGATACCTAGGTGACTTGGTGAAATTTTCTAAGTCTAAGGCCCATGTACAAGAAAACATATAGCCCATATACTAATCCATGATCTTAGATTAGGTTCCGTAGCTTATTGGTTCAAAAATTAACTTTTCAGTATGTTGAATTACGAGTTGTTAGATTGCCCATAGAAGTATTTGCGGCCCGTAAAAGAGGTCTTGTAAATTCAATGTCAAATTCTAGCAACTCAAACCTTTGGACACCTTACCTACGAAAGGTCCCCCACAGCCTGTAAAAAAACCACAACTCATAGACAGGGTTTTGTGGTTCTTGTTGATAATTTTAAGAGGGGCATTATTGTGTTTTCGTAACCCCTTTTTAATTAACTTCCATAAAGTTTTGGACTTAATTTAAGTCCGATAACATAACCCTAAGTGTGTTTTCCCTTAATACGCACTTAGAAATTCATGAGAGCATCGGAGATGGGAGAAATGCGAGGGTTTCAAGTTTAAGCATGAGGATCAATAGAGGATTGACTGTTCTTCAAATTTCTAGGTATGTAAGGCTTTCATAAGCATAGGACTGAGTCCATCCACGTGCCTAATTGTAGTCTTGAGTTGGGCTGTGTATTAGAATGAGTAGTGTAAATCCTGTAAATTCTAACTTTGAGTTTCTTGCATTACTTTGAGTTCCTGTGATCTTCTATGAATGAGTTGATGCAATGTATTGCTATTATGATGTTATTGAAATAGTAGTAGAAGTTATTCATGATAACAAGAACCTTATTTTCACTATTGATGATGTTTTGCATAAAGTTTGACCTGAGAATATGAGTCTATTATTTGAGTTGAGCATCTGGAGCATGTTGAGTATATGTGGTATGTACATAAGTCTTGTTCTTGCATGTGCACGAGATATGCATCTTATATGTTAATGAGTTAAGCATGGCTGCATAAGGTTGAATGACTATATAAGTCCTAGTCCTGCATGATGTGAACAAGAGTCTTGATTTGTACGACATAAATGATGATTCTAAATTGCTGAGCTATTGAGGAATTAAGTTGAGCTGCTTGAGATGAGTCAATGAGATGAGCTTGAGTTAAATTTCATGAGCATGTTTTAGACTTGGAAGGATAAATGAGCATTAAGCGGGTAAGAGGATAACACCCAGAACAACATTGCTAGCGTAGGATAGTCGTGTAGTTAAAATTGGCGGCTCATGTTCCAAAAGATGGACATTCTCTCTCTTTGAATCCGATAGAGAGAGGTTGACATCCTTTACCTTTGCAAGTTTAGGACAAGCATGGCAACAATGTTTGCATTGTTGTGCATCACCAAACTCATGGTGGTAGGAGTCATGTCAGTTAGAGAAACTTCCAAGCAACATATGACTGAGCATATTATATTTTAAAGTAAGCTGCATGAGAAACTATTTCTCTTTTCAAAGCTTGATTTTTAACTTAAACTTGCATTATTTATTTGAGTTAAGTTATGAGTTGAGGTGGTTAAGTCTTGAGTCAAGTCGTTATTGAGTCTGAGCCTTATCTGTTTTCTTGAGCCATTTTACTTGCCAGTATAGTCCATTTATTGACACCCATTTATGCCTACATCATTAATGATGTATATACAAGTGATAAAGGACTTTAGCAGACACACCATTGAGGTTCAGAGCGCTGCTTCTAGAGTTGGTGAGCCGTCCTTGCTTTTCGGAGGAGATTTTCTTTCCTTCAATATTTCAGTAGCATTTTATTTTATTTGTGTTAGCCGAAGAGTATCTTGGCACTTTCTAGATAAGTAGAGGCTTCATAGATATTGAGTAGAGGGAGTTGATTGATGTTATTTTCGATACTTGATCATGTGGAACTATTTTATAAGAGCTTTACTTATTTATTTGATTGTCTTATCTTGAGAATTCTTCCTCTTCCAAGTGTGATATGATGCTAAACCTATATGGTTCCGTTCGAGAATCAGCAATGGTTCTTCAAATGTCGGCCGCACTAAGGCTACCCTCATGGTGCGTGACACTAAATTAGTCAATGATGTAAGTAGCTCATTAATTAGAGACATTTGACATGCTTGTTAATTTGAAATGTGAGTGTGTTTATGGTGTCTTCTGTAGGTATCTTGAACAATATTCACAATTCCGACAGATAATGATAAAGTTAAGGTTGATGCAAAACAAACAAGAAGAGTATTGACTTTTCTACTTTGCAAAACTAACACCACAAGGACAAGATTCGAGAAAAATAGTAAACAAAGATCAATTAATCTTTCTTGCTAGACCAAGTGATAGAAAACAAATCTTAGTTTACAAATAAGAACTTCAAGTCTTCCTCTATTAGTTTCCCTATGGCATCAGTAGCACCATCAACCATCGTGCACAAAACATCAATACTGAGTAATCAGAACACCAAAGAGAAAATGAAGAGTCTTAGCATAAAGGAGAAAAATCAAAATCCAAGTGTAAAATAGAATATGTCAATAGTAATATTTGTTTAAATCATATTTGAGAGGAGCTTTGTAGGAGGAGAAACATTTAAGTGTTTATAGTTGCAACATAAAAGAAAATAAATAACTATATGAATGAGAAGCCCTGAACAACCTATTTAAGCTCTCCATGTATGATCTTGTAAATATCTAGAAAACAACAACTAAGCTTCTGACCATACTTCTCCATTTAAAGCTCATCTCAATTCAATATTGTATATTCTAGAGAATACACAAAGCTCATCGCCACAACAACATTCCACCAAGGATCCATCAAGAAAACTTAACAAAGTTCGAGAAGAGAGTGACTGGCCAAGGAAAGTAGTCTAGGTCATTCAATAAAATATTAAAAATCAAATTGTATCTGTTATTTAGATGCATAGAGAGGAAGTTAAAGCATCCAAAAAAAAATAAATATTTCTAAACTGATCAAGTGATGAACAAATCAAACAATAAATTCATACTACTTGGTATTTGACATGAAATGAAGAATATGCTTTGACAAAGAAAGGAAATGAAAACCTTACTTGCGATGCCACTGTACGGTTTAGGGCAAGACCTCTGGCTTTCAAGCTCTTAAGGAATATCTTGCAATCTTGATCATTGGTAAATCTTGAAATTGCAGAATCTCTTGCAGTGACAATCATGGATCCATCTAATTGAAGACAAGTGATGCCCGACTACAAAATAAACACAAGTCATGTTTTTTGTTATGACTACTGATGGAAACAATAGAGGTAACTGTGAAGGACATAGAGAAAATATAATCTTACCTTCTGTAGAGAATAATGTATCAGATCCAAAAATGATGTGAAACTGACTGAAGACTATTGCTTTTGCAAAACCATATCTTTCAATCATGAACCTTATTTCTTCTCTCTTGAACCAATAAAAAAGCAATGAGAATGCTCTTATTTCCAACAACAGCAACATACCCAATGGAATCCCACAAGTGGGTTCTGGAGAGGGTAGAATGTACGCATACCTTACCACTACCTCATATAATGCTCTTATTTCCATAAAAGAGATACTCACAAGAATAAAACTAGACATGTCTAAGACATTATGTTAAATGACATAAATAATATTAATGCAACAATTAAGTGGGGGTGTTATTTGATGCAACATTTTCAGATTGTAACCAAAACATCATTTAGACCTCATAAACCGGGCATTTTTTACACAACAGAACTTAACCAGAAATCATCATCCTGAACTTCTACATGTGTAACATCATCTACTAAGTTAGATGGTATGGGAGCCTTAGGAATTTATATATATATCCTACAAATTGTATAACTTGCCGCCCATTGCACTCTTTTGAGAGAAGAAAGATAGATAGATATAGTTATTCATTAAAAAGTAATTGTATACCTAAGCTTCTATTTTTATGCTTGTCTGGAAATTATCAAGATAAATTCTGTTCAGTATACTTGAAGACCTAAATCCTTTTACAACTGCTTTAGTTGTATGATCATTTGCAGTGAAATCCACTATAATTAATTTAGAACACAAAGGGCATGAAACTTGTCCCGTACTTGCTGAAAAATCTATCAGACATGACTTGCAAAAGACATGTGTGCAAGAAGTAACCTGCAATAATCAAAAGAGGTGCATATTTTTATAGCAGAGTTGGTTTAAACTCCAAATGATAGAACAATAATAAGGGAATTCATCACATATTTCTTAGGTTGTCGAGTGATGAGGTACGAGATTTTAAATCATCAAGTCTACAAGTCTCATGGAAGTCCTGTTAGGTGTTAAAAGGGATTCCTAGTAAAAGAATATGTAGATGCTCATGGTCTTATAGAAGGCTTGACAATATATTCAAAATAGCTCTTTAAAATACATCGCAGATGCAAATATGGAAAAGCATGGCCATATTAAGATTTAAAATATCCATCATATCATATACGAAGTATTAATAATTTAGTGAAAAATAGGCTTATTCCTTTCTTTCATACTTTTTATTCTTTTCTTATGGAAGATAGAGAATAAAACTTACAACTGGATCATCGATTGGATCGTAACATAAACCACATGGTTGTTCAACATAGCCAACCTTGTTTGTGCTACCACTTCTAGCCAAAGTAGTACATGAGTATTCAACAAGTTCAGGATGATCAACTGCTTGTGGTCAAATCAAAAATAAAAGAAGTTTGAATTATTTATTTCTTTAAGGACCTAATTCAAATAAACACCTCCATTTTGGCATTCAAACGTTGCAACCACTTTTACTCTAACTTAAATTCAATAAGATATTGGAATCTAAATACATCAACAAAAACATATGGTTAGGAACTAAGTCCATCTCCAAATCATATTAATGTGGATTTGATGGACCAAGATAACATAATAGAAAAGGATCATTGTTGAACTCTTTGGTAGGAGGTTCTCATAGGCGGAGTTTACTCTTCGTCATATGGAAATAATAGCAATGAATATAACAACAACAACAATAATAACATACCGACTATAAACCTACAAGTAATATATATTAAATTGCAAAAATAATTATATAGTACAAAAATATGAAGGAAAGAAATGATTAGTATCATACTAAAAAGAAGTGTGAGCTAGTAAAAAATTGATCAAGAAAAGGAAGAAAGCAAGATAAAAAAAATGCTAAACAAAAATTTAAGCGGCGGAGAAAAAATTACGGTGAGAGAATGGTTACAGAAAAATGGCGTAAGGGAGGATATCTAGAGAAAAAGAAAACCAAGAAATTACTAAAGGAATTATTTTCCCCGAGTTCTGCAATATTAAAAAATTTAACATATTAACAACATTAAATATTCTATTTTCCTGGTTTAGTATTTTTACCACAATTTATCTGGAGGTATTACGAAGAAAATACATTAGATCCATACTTTCAAGGTAACAACTAAGACCAAACACAAGCTGGTATTGAAAGTTGATGTGCTGTCAAAATACAACACATTTGATGCCTAAAATATAGAATTTTATGTGTTTTTAATGTGACTTTTATAGTTTTTATGTGTTTTTTGTGTTTGTTTTTACATAAAATACAGGATGGCTTGATTTTGGAAAAACTTACAAATTTTACTGATTTTAGGACATACGGACCCTACTACGAGTCAGAGCTCCTGCTATGAGTTGTAGCGGTGGTCTCGTATGAAATAACAGTGTTCAAAAATAAAATTTAAAAATTTTAAGTTCAGCCATACGAGCCTCAGGTATGAGTCATAGTCCCTTCAACAACTTTTAACAGGTGGCCTTATAGCAATCGACAATGTTGATCAAAATTTGACCAAGAAATGAAAATATCGACTACGAGAAGACACTACGAGTCATAGACCAGACTACAACTCATAGAGGTAGATCATAGCAGTGAAGTCCAAAATATCAAGTGCTGACCATGAAAGCTTGACTATGACTCGTAGTGCCTACCACGAGTCGTAACACTGAACCGTAGCAGGCGTCGACCAGATTTTTTAATTATTTTAAGAAACTTTTGTAAATACTATAAATAGTATATTTTATGGTTTTAAGAGTAGCTTTCATTCATTGATGAGTATTATACACAGAGGATTTAGAGTAGAATTTTAGGGTTTATCTTTGGAGACTCAAATTTAGACATTAGATTTACTTGTGGATTAATTTCATTATTCAAGCGTATGATTTTAATTGCAAAGTGGGTTTAATTGTTCTTCAATTTTTTTGGGTAAGAAATCTACCATGTCTTCTTTATTCATTGTTGATTTGTTTGCCCATGCCATGAGTGGCTAAACCCTATAACTTGGGGTTATAGGAACCATGACTAGCTAACTTAGAAAACCCAAATTATTTGCACTTCTTGAGTTGGGTAATTGCATGAATTATACATTTTCCTTCATTTTGCTTATTTTTAATTGGTGGCCATCATTAAACCCTGCCTAGTGTTATGATCCCGATCGAGGTAGTGATGAATAGGAAAAAAAAAAAGGGTGACGAAATTCGATTGATTTCTTCTCGTCTAATCAAACAAACTCAGCCAAGGAGAGGTTGACTGGGACAATGGGTAACCATTAGTTTGGGACACTATAGTAGCCGGCCAAGTGCTATAGTGAAATTCGAGCTTTACAATTGCCAAAGGGTTGGAGAACCTAAGTTACCATCCTGTATGCAATGTCCCAATTTAGGTTGTGTTATCCGGAGTGTTTAAGTTAGTGAATCATGGGGAACACAAATTCTTAAGTTTATATCCAACTTGATTGTCTCTCCGTCTTATTAGTTTAGTTCAAGATTTCATCAATCATTGCAAAACCCCCTTTCTTGAGAATTAATTTATTTGATATTTGAATTGATTGTTGGTGAACCAAGGTGGCAAAGCCCCCATATTCCCTTGGGATTCAATCCTAAACTTGGTAAGGTTTTATATTTGACAATGATCATTTTATCCTCCAAGTGAGAGGTACTTTTTTAGCATGATAAAAAATAATAACATTGTTGTCGGGGAATACGATGATGCTTTGATTTGATTTCACTCATAGGTAATTGAAGTGTTGATTTCTTAATTTTTTTGTACTTTACTTTTGTTTTTGTTTTTGTTTTTTAGTTTATCTTGCAGGGTATACTAGGTGTATGCTAATTACAAGGAGTCAAGGCAGACCCTTAGCTCCAATTAATCTTGAGATCCAATATGTTGAAAGGAGAATGGAGCAAGCAAATATGAATGTTGCGGTTGATGAAGCCATGGACCGAAATGATGATGATGTTAGTAGAGAGAAAAATCCACCACCAAGGGAAAATAGGCCACAACTCAGGAATTTCAACGAGAATGCATATGGATGGAACCAATATCGGTTGAATCCTTTGGCCATGGAGGTCACAGGAGCTATAGTGTTGCCATAATTACAGGCCGACACTAAGTTCATGTTTGTCAAGTGGATTACTCCAAATGCTTCAGAACTGTGGTTTGTTTGTGGGGTTACCTATTAAGGATCCTCATAGGTATCTGCACAATGTGGCTTTTGTGTGCAAAAGTGTAATGGGTATGCAGAATCTTTCTATGGATGTTATTGGTTTGCATGTGTTCTATCTATGTCTTACCGGTAATGCAGTAGTTTGGCTATTGGAACTCCTATAGAGCTCTCACCAATTAGGCAGAATTTTAAAGAGCCTTACTGCAAAGATAGTTTCCAAGGTCAAAAAAGCTTAAATTGAAGGATCAAATCAATAACTTCGAGCAATTGCCAGGTGATTCGATGAGCACAATGTGGGAGAGGTTCACCAAATATTTGAGAATGGTTCCAGACCATCAGACCATGGATGATGCCTTTGTGGAGATTTTCTATCGGGCTCTTGATAGGAATAGTCAAGGGTGTGTAGATAATATCATGGGAGGTATGTTCTTAGATCATCCATTCACAAGAATAACAGAGATGATGGAGTAAGTCCTCAAGACCAATAGAGCATGGGAGTAAAGGGAGAGAGCTTCTACAAGGAACTTATGTGCGGTGAGTGTTAAATCAGAGCAATCTAAAATCAATGAGGAGATCATGCAACAACTTGCTCAACTTTGCACAAGTATGGACTTGGTAGTAAAGCAAACTCGAGAAAGCTATCATACATGTCACAACCCAAGCCTAGGGTATAGACGTGACATGGCTAATGAGGAACCTGAAGGAACCCCAAAAAAGCCACTTAACTTATCATTGCATATCATTGGTCGCGAAAGCATGTAAAAGACATAAGGTGTAAGAATAGGGGCAAAGGGGCTAAGGAGAAATCTTGCATAACATCTTAAACAATAGACAAAGAGTCAAGCTCATATCATAGATACATAACATATCTAATAAACACCTCTAATATATATATAAGAGCAGGGCCCAAGACAAAGCAACTGGGCTCAACCTCATAGTAAAAATAGAACATAACAAAGAATGTCTCAATTAATAATATGAACAACATAGACTAAGGTCCCCGAAGTAGAGGACTCACCAACTAGCTTGAGTAGCATCAAAATAGCCATGTGGAGTGGGAGGATGATCAACTTGGCGCCGATTCCTACATGGTGATATCATGTAGGCAAGAGTATGCATTAGTACATTTGAATAAACTAAGTATGTAGGATGCAATGCAACAAGAGATAGTCATCATAATCAAAATGCATACAACGAGCAATAGGCATAATATATTAATATGGCATGTATGATCAATGCATAAGGAAAACTTGCTTAAGTAACTCATCATCATATAGGATATCATATATGTAGAAGAAACTAAGCTAGATTTCCAAAGTACAAACTCCTTGGTTTGTTAGTGATGATTTCACCCATCACTCTAGTGTGTGAGGTACAAACCCCTCATCTAGGTTAGTTATGATCATACCCATCACCCTGGTGTGTGAGGTACTAACCCCTCATCTAGGTTAATGATGATCGCACCCATCACCATAGTGTGAGAGGTACAAACCCCTCATCTAGGTTAGTGGCAATCTCACCTACCACCTGGTGTTTGAGATATTAACTCCTCAACTAGGTTACGCAGATCGAGCAAGGTATAATGCAACACTTTATATAGAGTATATCATATACATAAGCTCATTTCATTATCATATAGTCAATCATATCATATCTCGTGCTTTGGAACTTCAACTCCTCAAGAAACCACATTTGGACATTTTATCAAGCACTTAGAGGGTGTGTAATGCTAGTATAAAATCATGAAATATAGAGATGAAATCATGCAAGAAAATCCATTATAAAACCACAAATCAACACCTTTTAATAACCTCAAGAAACATACATCAAAACCCCTCTTGAAATCTTACAATAGATCAAAGATTTATAGCTCAAAACAGAGCAAAATAGTTACAATTTCACATAACTTTAACATAGTGTGCAATGAATTTCATAATAAGTAACACCCATTTGTACATCAACTTTAAATCATGAAATTTGAGTAAAACAAGGCTTGAGTATCATGGGTGAAAGGAATCCATGAAAGAAACCCATGTACCTTATATTTTAAGTTCCTTGAAATTGAGTTGGAAAGAATGGAAGCTTGGAAGTGGGTCTTGAAATCCAAACTTGTTCTTGGTTTTCCTTGAAGTTCATATTAGGGTCTTGGTGGAGGCTCTTGAGAGAATTAAGAGTGTATTTGAGATGATACTAATGAGTTTGATCCTTTGGAATAGTATTTAGGTCTTTTAGGAAGGTTAAGATAGCATTGGAAGTCTAAAAAGGGCATTAGAGGAATTAAAATTTATGAAGTCGCCATTAGTGAATGGATGGAAAAATTGGCAAAGTGTCATGTCACTAGAGATTTGACAGGTCATGTGGCACTCCATGGGTCATGTGGAGTGCCCGTGTGAAGTTCCTTAGAAAAAAATAGAAGTTGGGAAAACTTGGAAAAATTGACATCTCGTCACTTTGATGGACCACGTCATGGGCTGTGTGATGCTTCATGGTCCGTTTAATGGTCCGTGGCACTACACTTGGTTGTAAAAATGAGGGAATTTGACCTTACGCCTAGGAAACATAAGCTGTCCCCCATCAAATGGCCCGTCAAGGGTGCCCGTGGCACCACCCTTAGCCACATCTTTCCTATACCCAACAAGCCTTCTTGACACACCTTATGACTCCTCCACATGGTCAGTGGCAAGCTACACGACCCATACCACTGGCCATGTCACCTTCCTTAGAACAAAAATGGACATTTTTAACCTCAAGTGACCCAGATGGCCCGTCCAAAGGCACACTAGCCGTCAAGCTGCCAGTGTGACAACACTACACGGGAGGGCCTCACGAAAATGATCATAACTCCTTCATTTGACCTCGAAATAAGGTGAAACCAAGTGAAATGAAAAGCATACTTAAAGGAATTTTATTTTACATGTCGTGGGCCACCAAGTTCCAGATGTGCTAAAAGTTATGCTAGTTTAAAGTTGACCCTTGAATGAACCATCACCCAAAACTCAACTTTTAGGGAAGTCTTGAACTCTTTTACATACTACCGCTCTCCCATGAACCTAATATACCCCCAACCTAACCAAATGAGGATTGAAACATATATTTATAAGAGTATAAACTTATAGGGTGTCACATTCAGTAGTCCACCAACCTCCAAGAGTGCCCATGTATGAGAGTCATATTATGTTTCCCTGATTGAGTTATTTCTTTCACTGTTGAGTATAATGTGACAATGAAGCCAAGTGGATTGGTCAGGGGATAGCAATAGTCTCTGAGTGTCATTCACGCTAAGGGTACCCTCTCAAGGCATGACAATGTAGTGCAGCCAAGATACGCATATATAGTAAAGTGTGTAACTCAATGCAACATGCTTCTCATATTCAATCATACTCAAATTACTCAACTCAAATACTCAAACTCAACCTCATTAATCATGCATAGAATTTCATAAAATAATGAAATTTTAGCTCATGCTGTCAAGTATAAAACTCTAGCCCAATGTCATATAATAATGAAATGACTCAAAAAAATGCCCAAAAAAGTGCCTCAGAAATGCCCATAATCGTAATTTCCACACTCTCAAAATCCATGTTCCTTTGTTCATTATGAGTTATTAAATTTATGATTATTTAAATTATTCTGTGGGATTAGGCTTAGCACCATTGGATAGAAGGTTTGCTCTCTTTCCTCAAATTATGTGCCAATATAAAATAATGTTATACCCTTGCTATACTAGTGGATCCATTTAGTTCACTTTCTCTTGAGGTTCTTACTGAAATTGGCTTGTGTTCCCATAAGGTATAGTTCTTAATAAAATCCTTGTGTTCCCATAAAGAAGGTTACTTCATATGAAATTGGGTCATGTTCCCATAAGTTTGATGTATGGTTTACCTTGCCAAGTAGACCACCTCTTTACAGGTGAGGGGTTATCATTAGGATTCCAAGTTGTAGCTCAATTAGTCTTATTCTATGTTCATTGAGGTTTCTTCCCACGCTTATGTATTATGATCTCTACAAGTTGAATGATTTATAAACATATTTTACTTCAAGTACTGATCATGCATGCCATATTGTTATCTTACTTATCTATTACTTATGCCTATGAATTTTGATAATATTGCGCATGATTTTACTTTAAGCATCATTAATACATGCCTTATTGCTATATGCTTATTCATTGCCTATGTTATGTATTTTGTTTATGGTGCATATCACTTGTTGCATTGCATCCTACATACTTAGTATATTTAAACGTACTAATGCATACTCTATCCCTACATGATGTTACCATGTAGGAACTGGATCTCCCTACGATCATCCTCCACGTGGCTAGTACTATCTTTGAAGCAAGTTTGGTGAGTCCTAAACTGCAAGGATGATATCTTTTGATCTTATGTTATGCAAAGACTCTCTTTCTTTTATTGTATTTTTGGCTATGAGGGTGAGCCCGGAAAGTTGTCTTAGCCCCCACTCAATTCTAAATTTAGGGGTGTTGTTGGACAACTTATGTAATGATGCTTTGAGCTTTGACTCTCTTGACTCTGGTTTATTTTAAGCTATGAAAGACTCCCTTTGTCCCTGTTAGACCCTGGAAATTTGTCCACTGGAATTATGATGAAATTTTGGAAATTTAGTTAATTCTGGAAATTTTAAAAGAGTCGAAAATCCTTAATTGGATTGAATTAGAAAAGTAGGGGGACCAAATGTGGCAATATGGAAACCTTATGCCTTAAAGTGCCATTTTCCCTAAGTGAAATCTATATATGTATGTATGAGCCTCATTTTTGGCTAAGTTGAAAGAAAACAAACCAAGGCTTGTCTTGAAATAACCTAGAAGAAGAAGAAGAAGAAGAAGAGGAAGAGGAGAGGAAGAGAAATCAACTAAAGTAAGTTTTCGAGTTTAATTGTGTTACTAAAGCTTAAGCTTGTGGTTGGGGAGAGTGAAGTGTAGCAACCCTCTCGGGTTGCTACAGTAAATAGGGGTATAATTGTCTTTTTTGGCTTCTCGATTATTTGACACACTTAGCCACATCTTTCCTATACCCAACAAGCCTTCTTGACACACCTTATGACTCCTCCACATGGTCAGTGGCAAGCTACACGACCCATACCACTGGCCATGTCACCTTCCTTAGAACAAAAATGGACATTTTTAACCTCAAGTGACCCAGATGGCCCGTCCAAAGGCACACTAGCCGTCATG
>DF361076.1:28807-43078 GCA_000787875.1 Solanum virginianum | reverse complement strand
CTGACCCCCTTCCTTCGAGTGGGGGCTGTGTTCATGCCCGCAGGTACCGAGACGCGGGGCACCGATCCGTCTACTTAGGATTGCTTCAGCTATTGCATTCTCCTTTTTGCTTCCAGGAGAATTGTTTTGGTATAGTTATATATATATAGATGTACATGTATACAGATGCATTATATGTAACCGTATTGTATGATATGTCACTCTGTAGAGGTCTGTGGATACTAGTGGGAGTAATGCATAGAGTTATTTGGGGTCCATTTATGAAAAAGATTTGTAAAAGAGTTACTTTATCAGGCGGCGAGACCGCGTATATTACATGATGTTATTGAGCGGCCTAAAACCGCAGCGGATGTCTCATCGGCCCGCCTATATGTAAGTATATGTATAATCTGTAGCTGGCTATGGTTCATTGTTTTCTTGCAGGTGAGGTTAGTCAGTAAATCAGAGGAAACTCTGCCAAAGTTCTGGCAGAATTCCGACTGTAGCTAACCTCAAGAGTAAAAGAATAAAGAGTATAGTGTGTCCCTATCGGACACTAGTCCCGGCCCTGGGAGGGTCGTGACAGCCCCTTTATCCTTATTTTCTGTTCTCTTATTGTTTTTCAATTACTTCCATGACCAAGGATGTGTAATGATAATCTAAGAGGCTTGTTTGGGGACCCTATAGGTTCCCCATTCGCCGTTTAACATCTGGACCCTAGGTGTAGCCTCTGTCAAGGTTCTTTGTGGGTATGAATGAGTTGAAAGCACTATTTGGAAAGTCAAAATGGGCATGAAGAAGCGACACTCATACCTCTTTCATTCTATTCAAGCTTAAACTGAAAAAACTAAGCCTTTTTTATGATTTTAAGTCTTAAGTTTTATCCCTCATGTCATTTGCATACATTCATGTTTAAATTGACAAGTTCATGGTGATTTTTACACTTATGTTATATATGCTTATATATGCATCTTTGACATTTGGGGACTAATATCCCCAAGGGGAAGATGTTGAAATGATCGTAAAAAGTGCCCAAAAATGTGCCTCGGAAATGCCCATAATTGTAATTTCCACATATCTCAAAATTCATGCGTGATATCGAAAATCCAACTTCATATTCATTATAAGGGGGAAATATTTAGTGAGAAATGGGTATAACGCTAATTTTAGAGCAACCATAGCAAAATTTTGATTTCCAAAAATTTACGAAACTAGAAAGGGTCCATGCTCCTGGCGCGACGCAGCCAGGGTGAGGACCAGTGTTATTTTTTGCTCATTTTTGTTGTTTTGGTCCAACGACTTGGGGTCTTGGGCCTAAGCCTTCCTATGCGTAAAAACACCTATACATACTCATTTTTGAACCTCATATCATTCAAGACATTTCCCAAAACTCTCTCTAACACATAGACAAATATTTCACTCAAAATCATGGGTCCAACCTCATATCATACAAGACATTCCCCAAAACCTTCTCAAACACTCAGACAAATATTTCATTCAAAATCAGGGTCCCAAACTCATTCCGGATCTTAAGGAATTCACTAAAGCTTCAAGTTCTCAATCAAATATTTATCAAGTAAATCTCCAAAGTTGAGGTATATGGGTCTCCACCATTGGGTCCTTTCACACCTAGTATCCAAGCTCCCTTTTTACATAAATTGCATGTTTCTAAGTTGGTTTACTTATGGGTTTTCTTATTATGAATTAGACTATGAACTATTTTGGGACTTCATAAATGTGTGATTGTTTAAGCATATTTTGAGCTATGAATCTATCATGTTATTTGAGATTTGATGAAGGGTTTCAATGTGTATTTCCTAAGGATGTTACCAAGTGTTGGTGGGTTGATTTACTTCATATTTTCTTGCATGATTTTACTCTTGAATTACGTGATTTTGAACTAGAATTACACACCCACCAAGTGTTTGATAAAATGCCTTTTCAAGCATTTTCAAGTTATTGATGATCTATTGCATGGTTTATGAGTCAAGTGACTTTATGATGAATATAGGTGATCAAATATATTATGAATTCATGAAATTATCTATGCTTATGCAAGTATGAAGTTAAGCCCATTTTTCAAAGCTTTTACCTCTTGTGAGCCTTTGATGTTAATGATAATGCAAGGATAATGTTTGATGAGATATACTGTTATGTTTAAAGTTAGACTCACATTAGAGGTCAATGATGTTTTAGAGCTACTCATGCCATGTTCCTATGTTCATTACGAGTTATTAAAGTTATGATTATTTAAATTATTCCATAGGATTAGGCTTAGCACCGATGGATGGAGGGTTTGCTCTCTTTCATCAAACTATGTGCCAAAATAGGATGATGTTATACCCTTGCTATACTAATGGATAAATTTAGTTCACTTTCTCTTGAGGTTCTTCCTAAAATTGGGTCGTGTTCCCGTAATGTGAAGTTCTTAATGAAATCCTTTTCGAAATTGGGTTATGTTTCCGTAAGGAAGGTTACTTCATATGAAATTGAGTCATCTTCCCGTACGTTTGAAGTATGATTTACCTTGGCAAGTAGACCACCTTTTTACTGGTGAGGGGTAATCATCGGGATTCCATGTTGTAGCTTGCTTGGTCTTATTCTATATTAGTTAAGATCTCTTCCCATACTTATTTATTATGATCTGTAAAAGTTGAATGATTTATAAACATGTTTTACTTTAAGCATTAATCATGCATGTCATATTGTTATTTTACTTATCTTTTGCTTATGCCTATGCATTTTGACTATATTGCCTATGTTATGTTGCATTGCATCATGCATACTTAGTCCATTCAAACATACTAACACATACTATGTGCTACATGATGTTACCATGTAGGAACCAGAGCTCCCTATGATCATCCTCCACGTGGCTAGTACTATCTTTGAAGCAATTTTGGTGAGTCGTCAACTCCAAGAATGCTATATTCTAATCTTATGTTATTGAAGGACTCTCTATCTTTTATTGTATGTTTTTGGCTATGAGGGTGAGCCCGACAAGTTGTCTTGGCCCCCGCTCAATTCTAAGTTTAGTGGTATTGTTGGACAAGTTATGTAATGATGTTTTAAGCTTTGACTCTCTTGACTCTTGTTTGTTTTAAGCTATGAAAGACTCTCTTAGCCCCTTTATCCTTATTTTATATTCTCTTGTTGTTGTTCAATTGCTTCCGCGACCAAGGATATGGAATGATATGCTAAGAGGCTTGTTTGGGGACCCTACGGGTTCACCATTCGCCGTGTCACATCTAGGCCCTACATCCGAGTTGTGACAAATAATTATGTGATGCAGCAAGTCTTCTAAATTTATCAAGAGTACTCATAATGAATGTAGAATTATTTCAATATTAAGATGATAGAATTTCTCAAATCTCAACTCCTTTATCAAAATCTTGACTTAAAAAGACAAAGGGGCATGTGGAAGAAAGTACTCCACACTTTGGTAAGCCTTACATACTTGGGAATGGAAGGAGCAACCAAACATCAATCGATCCTCACCCTTGAATTAGAGACCCTAGCTTCTTGTTTTCTCCTCTAGTGCTCTCAAGAACCCTTGAATGAAGAAAGGTGAATAATGCCCTTAGGGTTTTAAGAGACTGTCGTCCGAGTCTATGAGACCTCATATACAAGTCGTAAATAAACTCTTGTAAACCAAAGGGGTTCTAAAATTAACTCACTAGAATTTACCACAAACCCCCTCTCTACAAGCCACAAAATATTTTATGGATCGTAAACTCCTCTCATAAATAAGGGGGTCCGAAAACATGTGTTACTCGAATTTGTCACAAAACATTCTCTACGAGTTGTGACATGCTTTACGAGTCATATACCACTTTGTATATGTAGGCCTTAAACTTGGAAAATTTTACCAAGTCATCTGGGGTTTTATGAAACCTATTCTACGAGTCTTAAGCCTGTTTATGAGTTGTAAATGGCTCTCGTGAACCTTCATCTACTGTTTTTCTCAGCAACCTCTGCTTATCCACTCAAGATCAGGTAGAAGGAATTTGGGGGTGTTACATTATCTCCCCTTTGGGATCATTTATCCTTGAATGAAGAGAATTCTAGGGATTTTGGTAAAGGCACGAATCTCCCTATGGACTCTAACAATCAACCAACATTCACCTCACTTATTCAATAAACAAATTAGGAATTTTCAACAAGTAAAACAATCAAGCATCCAACAAATAACGTCAATCCTCACTCAGACTCTAGAACTCTATCGTCTATCATTCAAAGAATGAAAGGAGGACTTAAGGAATGAAAATTCAAGGGTTTAGATGGAAATTTTTACCATCAACTCTCTCATCATCAGCAGGCAGGAACTAATGAGGGTATTTGGTCATCATGTCCTCTTCCACCTCCCAAGTAGTATCTTCTACAAATTGGTTCCTCCACAATACTTTCACAGATGCAATCTCTTTGGTTCTTAACTTGCAAGCCTGACAATCAAGGATTTGGAAAAGAATCTTCTCTTAACTCAGACTGTCTTTCACTCCAATACTCTCGATAGACACAACTAACTATGGTTCTCCCAAACACTTCTTAAACATAGAAATGTGGAAGACTGGGTGGATGGCCTATATTTCTGATGGTAGCTCTAACTCATAACCCATATTGCCCACTATCTTTATGATCTAATAAGGGACAATGTACCTTGAACTTAGCTTCCCTTTCTTTCCGAACCTCATCACTCCTTTCAGGGGCGACACTTTCAAATAAACCCAATCAGTGACCTCAAACTCTAAGTCTCTTCTTCAAACATCTATGTAGCATTTCTGTCAACTCTGTACAGCCCTAAAACTTTTTCGAATGACCTTCACCTTCTCCATAGCTTGGTGAACCAAGTCTGGTCCAATCAAACCTAATTTGCGTACCTCAAACCATCCAATCGGTAACCTATACCTCCTCCCAAAAAGTGCCTTATATAGGGCCATCTAAATGCTCCAATGAAAGTTCTTATTATAAGCAAATTCGATCAAAGCAAGTGGTTATCCCAATTACCTTTAAAGTTAATGGCATAGGCTCTTAATATATCCTCCATCGTCTGAATAGTACGTTCTGCTTGGTCATCCGTCTGTGGGTGAAAGACAGTGCTAAGGTGCACCTTCGTACCCAAACCTTTCTGAAACGATCTCTAAAACTAAGTAGTAGACTGAGCTCCTCTATCTGAGATGATGGACAAGGGGACTCCATAATGATCTCTTTTATGTAAAGTCGGGCATAATCCTCCACAGTGTTAGTCATCTTAACCGCCAAAACATTTGCAGCTTTGGTCATATGATCAACTATCAGTCAAATTGAATCATGCTGTCTGCGGGACCTTGGCAAGCTTGTGAAGAAGTCCATGTTAGTCATCTCCCATTTCCACTCTGGATTCTCAAAATTCTGAGCTACTTCACATGGCCTTTGGTGCTCAACTTTAATATGTTGGCAATTCGGGCACTACGAAATGAACTAGGCAATGTCTCTCTTCATCCCACTCCACCAGTAGAGTTCCCCCATATCATGGTACATCTTAGTAGACCCTGGATGGATAGAATATCTAGAGCTATGTGCGTTGACCATGATTCTCTCTCAAACACCATCTACATCTAGAACACATAGTCTGCCTTGATACCTCAATACTCCATCTCCCCCTTTAACGAAAGTCATTACCATATGCTTATGCACATCCTCCTTTAACTACAATAAGACAAGATCTCGATCTTATTTCTGTCACTTCCACTACTAGAAATAATGCATAACCATTATGCACAAGAACTCCTCCTTCACCTAATTTGTCTAATTGAACTCCCAATCGTGCCAATCTATGAACTTGTGCCAGTCTATGAACTACCTTCGCTAACTTTCTCTTCTTCTCGTCCACATGGGTGGTGCTTCCTATGGATAACCTACTAAGAGCATGAACAACCATATTAGCTTTACCTGGATGGCAGAGGGTGCTTATGTTGTAGTCTTTAAGTAACTCAAGCCATCTCCTTTGTCTCAAGTTAAGCTTCTTCTGGGTGAATACGTATTGCAAGCTCTTATGGTCTGTGAATACATCCACATGTGCTCTATAGAAATAGTGGCACCGTAGCTTGAGAACAAACACCACTGCTGGCAACTCCTAGTCATGAGTAGGACAGTTCTTTTCATACACCTTAAGTTATGTAGAAGTGTAGGCAACAACCTTCCCTCTCTGCATCAACACACATCCTAACCCCACTCTCGAACCATCGTAGTAGATGACAAATCCATTTGTCCTATCAGGCAAGGTCAACACTAGTGTGGTAGTTAACCTCATCTTCATCTCTTAGAAGCTTTTCTCACACTCATCATACCATTAAAACTTAACATTTTTCTGTGTCAATTTGATCAACGGTGCAGATTTGGAAGACAACTGATCAACAAACCTTTGGTAGTAGCCAGCCAATCCCAAAAAACTCCTTATCTTGGTCAGTGAGTTTGGTTTAGGCCAGTTTTTGACCACCTCAATCTTTTGAGTATCCACTCAAATTCCATCTCTAGAAACCATACGACCTAAGAAAGCCATGGATTTGAGCCAAAACACACACTTAGAAAACTTTGCATACAACTTATTATCTCTGAGCATCTGTAAAATGATTTTGAGATGTTTGGCATGCTCTTCCTCATATCTGGAGTACACTAGAACATCATTGATAAACACAATCATGAACATGCCAATATACTATCTGAATACTTAGTCCATCAGGTCCATAAATACTGCAAGTGCTTTTGTCAACCCAAATGACATCACCAAAAACTTGAAGTGACCATATCGTGTTCGAAAAGCCATCTTCGATATGTCGCATTCCCTCACTTTCAATTGGTGATAGCCTGATCTAAGGTCTATCTTAAAGAAAATAATTGCACCCTAAAGTTGGTCGAATAGGTCATCAATCCTCGGAAAGGATACTTATTTTTGATTGACACCTTATTTAACTAACGGTAGTCAATACACATCCTAAGGAATTCACCCTTCTTTCGTATGAATAAGTCCGGAGTGCCCCATAGAGAGACACTCGGCCTTATAAATCCTTTCTCTAACAAATTCCTCAACTGATCCTTCAGCATTTTCAACCCCACGGGGTCTATTCTATATGGTGGAATGGAAATAAGCTGGGTGTCAGGATGAACATCAATTTCGAAGTCGATCTCCCTATCATGAGGGACTCCGTGTTGATCCTCAAGAAATATATCATGAAAATATATCAGGATAGACTTATGATTATGGGCTTAACATCATCATACTTGACTCGCACGAGGTTTTTGATACATCCCTTAGAGATAAATTTTGGGGCTTAGAGGTAAGAAATATACTTACTTTTTAGTGCAGCAGAATGTCCCTTCCACTAAATAACAGGCTCATTTGGAAACTAAAATTTGACAATCTGGGTTAAGTAATCAACATAGGCATAGAAAACGTAAAGACACTCCATACCAAAGATCACGTCAAAATCTACCATCTCTAACTCAATCAAATCAATAAGAGTATCTCTATGATAAATAGATACCACACAATCTCTATAGATTCTCTCAGCTCGAAAAACTCACCTACAGGAGTGGAAACAGAAAATGGCTCAAGCAAGCACTCAAAAAGAACCTCAAATATATTCACCACATATTGCATCACATAAGAATAAGTTGCACCTGGATCAAGTAAAGCATAGAAAGAAAGGTAAAGACTCGAAGCATACTTGTCACAATATCTAGTGCAATCTCTTGATCCTATCTATTCCCCATTGCATACAGATAGTTTATCCCACTGCTGCCTCTAGTGCAATCCTCTCTATTTACCCCTCGTTGGTGGTGTGTGGTACAAGACTGGGCCTTATTGCCCCATATCAGACACTCCATCTGAAAATGGATTAGCCATACTTGTAGTTACCATTCCCTCCATATCTACATTCTCCCAGATGTATACTGCCACATTTCCCACAAGGTGGATTCCCTTTAGAGCCAGGAGTTACACTTGCTTGAGACTGTATACCCTGTGCATTAAAGTTTGGCTTACTTTGGGACTTGTTATCATACCTGCAGCTCGGGGTTGGTGTATTGGCTGATGTTGGTGCATAGCTAGAGGACTTCTTCTAGAAATAGGACTTATCTCCCTTAACCTGCTTGGTCTAACTGGGCTCAGGCCCTACTGATCTGGTCTTCTTACTCAGATGCTTGTCTCTGTCCTTCTTCTTATCTTCCTTAGTCAACTGGGCATAAACCATCATCCTAGAGATATCCATACCTGGGATCAGCAATGCTACCTTGCACTCCTACCCAACCCAAACACAAATTTCCTCATCCTCGCCCCCATATCCTGGACTAACTCTGGGGCATACCTAGATAGTTGGATGAATTTCAAGCTATATTGTTTAACTGTTAGCCCCTCTTGTTTCAGATTCACAAACTCCTCGACCTTCGCCTGTCTCAACTTTTGAGGGAAGAAGTGATCAAGGAAGGCACTGTCAAACTTATCCAAAGTAGCAGGCTAAGCATCCTCACTGCGACTCTTTTCCCACTGATTGTACCAAATGTTAGTCACATCTTTGAGCTGATAGGTAGTAAGATCAACTCCCTCAGTCTTAGTCATACATAAGTCTTTAGCACTTTCCACATTTCATCAATGAAGTTCTAGAGGTCCTCCTCAACCTTAAGCCCAATGTAGACTAGTGGGTTTATCCTCAGAAAGTCTCTTAGTCAGATGGCAGCTGTTGGCTCATGACAGCTAGAACTAGGAGTCTTTGAGCCCAAGTTCCCGCTCTTGGTAGCTACCAACTGTGTGAGCATAGTAATAGCTCCTCTGAAGTCAGTCTCTATAGTAGGAGCAGCTGGAGCAGTAGGTGTTATAGGAACACTAATAGTCCTGGACGATCGACCTCGGCCTCTCATTTTCATTTGAGGAGGGACCTCTAAAGTAAGGTTCTCGGCATTACTAGCAGAAGCATTCCTCTTGGTTGTGGTGCATCTAGGAGGCATAATCTACAAATTCATAATGCACGAGTTAGAGAAAAGTTTTATAGAGTTTTAGCTATATCGCATGAACCCAGAACACAAGAAACTAAGAACAATTCCTAAGGTCCAATAGCCTTCTGCTTATGTAGTATGGTACATAATATACCTATAAACAAGACTCTACTAGACACGACTTTATAGACTCCCTAGGACTCTTGAACTCTATGTTCTGATACCAAGTATTTCATGTCCCGGGAGGGTACTGTTGGCGTGGTTGGCACTTAGAGACTATTGCTAGCCCCCAAGCGAACTACTTGGCCTCGTTATCACATCCTACTCAACAATGGGAGAATAAAACTCAAGTAAAAAGGGCGTTATAAGAATCGAACATAACTCAACTACCTCATAGTTTCCAATGAATAAATTTGGAATGCAAAATACTCAATAATATCCTCTGCTCAGTGTCTATGAAGCCTCTACTTAACTATCTAGATTGTGTTACGACAGGCCATGAACACCGCAATCAAAGAAAGAAAGAATATCCTAAATCAACTCATAAGATAAGGAGCTCCTCCAAAAAGCAAAGAGGGCTCACCAACTCTGGAAGTGTACTGATCTGGATCTCAACGATGCCGGAGTTGAAGTCCTCTATCACCTATATCTATGATATGAAAAGATGTAGGCCCAAATGTATGTCAGTACATGGAATATGTTGTTATGTTATATAGCTCAAGAAAGTAATGCTCAACTCACTCATCTTGACTCACTAACTCATGCTCAGCTCAGTACATGCAAGTTTGAAGTAAATCATGTTTTTCAAAATATACTCGGTAAAAACAGACTCAATTTTATATATCAGACTCAATCAATATTGCTCAGGAGTTTCTCTTAACTGACATCCATATCCCAGTACCTTTAGTTTGGTGATGCACAATGGAGGCGACGTCGTTTCCACAGTCACCCTTAACTTGCCACGGAAAAAGGCGATCAACTCTATCTTGGATCTATAGTAAATGTCTACTTGCGGGACAGGAGTCTCTAGAACAAGCTGTATGACTATCCTATGCTAGCAATGTTGTTCTGTAGGTTAAAACAGATATTTAGTCGCTCAATGCTCGATACTCCTCCCAAGACTAAAACATGCCCAACTCATCAATCAATGCAATCTTTAATGCCAACTCAAAACTCAATCTAATTTAGTTCTCATCTCAACTCATCTCAGTTACTTATCAACTCAGTTAATTAATACAGATACTAAAACTTAACTCAGACTCAAACGACCATTTAGACTCACTAAACTTGACTTATGATATAGTGCAAGCAAGATACTCATATATATAGTAAAGTATGTGACTAAATACAATGTTCTTCTCATTCTTAGTCATACTCAAACTACTCAACTCAGATACTCAAACTCAACCTCATTAATCATGCATAAAATTTCATTACAATCATGAAATTTGCGGCTCATGCTATCAAGTATAAAAACACTAGCCCAATGTCATATAATAATTATGTGATGCAACAACTCTTCTTGATTTATCAAAAGTATTTGTAATAAATGTAGAATTTCAATATTAAGATAATAGAATTTCTCAAATCTCAACTCCTTTTTCCAAATCTTGACTTAACAAGATGAAGGGGCATGTGGAAGAAGGTATATCACTTTGGTAAGCCTTACATACCTTGGAATAGAAGAACAAATCAAACCTCAATCAATCCTCACCCTTGAATTGGAAACCCTAGCTTCTTCATTTCTCCTCTAGTGCTCTCAAGAACCCTTGAATTAAGAAGGCTGAATAATACCCTTAGGGTCGTTTGGTTGGGAACAACTTATCCCAGGATTAGTTATCCTGCGATTAATTATCATAGGATAAGTTATCCCATAATATATATGGGATAACTTTGTAACACCCCACATCTTACATATACTAGTTCTATGCAAATAAAAAATGATATGGTTTGGTCAAATTAGCACCAATTTTTAAAAGTGTTTGAAACTCAAATTAGAAAATGATATGTACGTCTAACGCTTAAGAGGGTCGAGTGTATACATGTTTTAAGTCAAACTGAGAAGATCACGACCTTAAAAAAAGTGAAAGAGGTGAGGTTTTTCTAGGACTTAGAAAGCTATCAGGTGAGTCACCTACTTTCTTAGCTTAAATTTTCTAGCTAGACGAAGATGAGGCCCGACGCCGAATCTATCAAAGTTCGATAATGAATAAAGTCTGTCTTAAGGGTGTAACTTTATACCATATTTTAGCATCATAAATGGACAATATTTAGAGCCCAAGATGAATAATAAAAGGTCTCAAGTACATCACAACTCACTTGATGATTTTGGCCCAAACTAAATTATGGAAAAGAGAAAAATGGGCAGCCAAGGACCATCAAATTGGAACCCAATAAGGACCAAGTGAAAGTGGATAAATCGTATATTACTCACTTGATAAAATAAGGCTTAAAATTGAAAATAAAGTCGTCAAAAGAGTCCCTTTAAAAGGGATTAAAAGCAGCTCCATTAAGTCATTTCAACTTGGACTAAAAATCTGCATTTCTAGGTTACTTTGTGCTCTCTTTCAACTTATACAAAGCAGCCTTTACAACCTCACAAGGGTTCCTAAAGTAGACCAAAGCATTGAGGTTAAAGGTAAGCAAAGATACTTGTGTACTTAGTATGGTTTTGTTTATGATAAACAAGAGAAATAAGCTAATCTTACTTTTGTTGGAATTTTGGACAACATGTGTTCTAAGGATTGTTGTACATTTTTTTCTTATTTATTAAGAGGATTTTCTCTTCTTGGTTAGATGGATTATTAAGTAAGACTTATGCTTTTAATAAAGTTTAGTTTGTTAGTGATGTAACCAGGTTGTTTCACCACTGTTACAACCCGCAAAAATGACTTATTGTACGATATGTTAATTGTATTCTTAGAAGAAACTTGTAGGCTGATGATAAAGGATTGTTATTTCACGGCTTCCACCTACTTTGGGACTATTTATTGATTATTGTAATACTGGTTTTATGTGTAAAAATATTGGATACAGTTAGGTTAAAGTTGAAACAAGTTTGGGATTGTTGATGTCAAAATGTAGCAAAGAGATATAATGTTATGCTGCTTATTTGTATGTTGTGTAGAATTGTTATATATTGTGCTTTATGGGCTGTTGTTAGACTGTTATAGTAATAAAATAGGCTGCACATTATATGAATATAAGAATGTGTATTAGAAAATACGATTTGAGGCGGAAAGGTTGAAAGAATACGGTCGAGTTTATAATTGCATGCTTGATGCCCTTGTGTTGTTTTCTTTCATAAGATTGGGCTGCCAAGGTTTATTTATTGGCTGCTAACACTAGTTTTATCGTTAATTGTATTGTAGATAAATATTTGGAGGAAAGAAAGTTTATTTTAAGGTAATAGCGAGGTCATACAATGAGGTATGTAAGGCTCCTCGATTTCGTATTACATTGGCATGAAATCTTGATCCTTCCTTGGTACATAAAGGCACTTAACAACTCAGACATGACTAATAACTGTGTCCTCACTCTTTCATATGTTCATATACTCCCATACATGGTCATCTTCAAATCTACATATAGATTTTCCACTGATACGCTGGTCATTTGTATTATATGTTGTGCACAGATTATACAGTAAAGGTAAAATAATAAAAAGAACATAAAGTATATGATTCCACAGTATGACTAAAGGTGGTCTCTTATACTTACACTAGTGCATGATTTCATTTGATTTCTTACTTCATATACAGTATCTCTTGCCTTACATATTTATTATATTATCTCTTACTGAAATCCCTTACGGGGGACCTGCATTTCATGCTGTAGGTATAGGTGCTAGTAGATCTCCCTAGTAGGAGTACAGGATATTCAGCTGTTGTTACTAAGCTTTAGATTGCTTCGGGGCTTTGTATGTCCAGAGCTTATATATTTCTGTATTGTATAGTTAGTCAAGGAGGGGCCCATACCGACCCTTATTTGATATTGCTCCTTATCTAGCGGCTTTGTAGACAATGTAAAATAAAGTGTGGTCATGTCTCATACTTTAGACATCGTAGGTCCAGTGGCCTAGACATATGTATTTCCTTTTGGCTTGTTATTACTGTCTACTTTCTTAAAAGCTTGTTTAATATGGAAACCCTTTATAATATGTGTAGAAATTGCATGGGTACAAGTTGGTTCTCCCGAGCCATATCGGCAATGGGTGCTAGTCCACCTTAATAGGACTTTAGGCATGCCAAAGTGGTTTCAAAGCGGGTTGTCCTAGGGAGTCTACAAAGTCGTGTCTATGTAGAGTCTTATTATCGATGTGTTGTGCACCACATTTATAAGCTGAAGGCTTTGTGGCATTTAAGAGTTGATACTTTCTTTTCATTCTTTAGATTATGCCATAGAGACATGTGTAATAGGTGGATCGTGTCTAACCTCTAAATTATTTTGTACAGTAAGTAGGCCAGAAACAAGGAAAAATAAAGGCAAAAGGAAGGAGGTAGAAGTGGTAGTTGGTATGCCCAGTCGGGTGAGACATTGAAATGAGGCTCAAGATGAGTCTCTATCAAAGATATCATTAGCTCTTCCAGCACCTGATGAACTAGGAAGTAGTGAAATTCCCTTAGAACCACCTATCGAAGTTACCGTGCTGGATTTGAGAAATGCAGTCCAATTATTCGCGCGTATATTCGCGGCCAAGGTCAAAGACAAGAAGGTCCAGCTATAAATGCAGGTGGTACGAATAGGCAAGGATATGTGACTTCCTTAATTTGGACCCTCCATCCTTAACCAGGTTAGATCCAGAGTAAATGACTAACCCATTATAGTTGACCAAATAGATAGACCATCCTACCGACCATATTACAACCTTACGGGTTCTACACTCATTAGAAACATGTTATGCAAGTAGACCAAACTACCCCAAGACCCCCAACACAACAAGCTAAGCTGTCATCCCTCAAGAATACTTATAATATGCATGTAAATACTTTCAAAGAGGCAATAGTGACTTTCCAAATCATTTCAATGCACAATATGGCTTAAATGCCAAACACCATTTATAATAATTCATACTAGGCTCAAATGCCAAAATCATTATATCATAGTCATAATACTCATGCATCGGAATAGCCCATTCATATACAAAATGGTGCAAGCACCTAAATTGCTAAAAGAGCTAAAATCAATGACATATATGTGATCAAAATATTGTCATAACCAACCTTTTATCAAAATCATACCATAGAACGAAATTGGGCATACCCATAACATAATTTTTTTTCAAAATAATCCATGTACTTGCATGCTTGATGCCCTTGTGTTGTT
>DF361076.1:14073-28741 GCA_000787875.1 Solanum virginianum | reverse complement strand
ACAATGAGGAAATGACATGGGTAATTAAGACTCCATTTAAAATCAACATTTATAATATGAAGTTGAAGTGAAAACATAATTAATTCCATATTTAAATCCGTAGTGTAATCTCTCATGCATAAGTAATTCAGAAAGGGAACATGCATACTTATAACTTCATAAACCAAAAGTTAATCCTCATATAATAGTTTAAATCACATTAGAATCATCAACTAAACAATATCCATGTATCAATAGAATTTTAGGAATCATAATATTCAAATCCCAAATTAAAATAAGTAAAATCCATGTAGGTTTTCTTGAAAATAATTTTGGGTCTCCTTGATTGGAAGGGATCAAGGATCAATCCACATACACATGAATCCTACTAGCACTAAGGAATAACAAAAGAAATAGCAACTCCCCAACCTGTCAAATCAAAATGTCGGTCACAACAAGGGCTTACTTAGGGTCAACTAAGTCATAGGAGTAATAATAGAAGAGAAACTACTCACGATCTCCGGAATAGCCCACTAAACCAAAGAGGCTCCTATATCCAATGAAGTCAAAGTCTAGGCTAACATCTAATCACCTTTATCTTACTAAAGTCAACCTTAATACCATCATTGGGCACCACTCAACCTAGGAAGGGAACCTCTTACCACCAAAATTCCCATCTCTCCTACTAGCACCCAACCTTCTTCTTTAAACTGGTAAATACTACTCTTAAATGATTCACATGCACTATCTCATTAGAGAACGAACCATATTATCATCACTAAAACCACCATAAACCTATTAGGATAAGGACTAGAGATCTTACTTATGAGATTTATAGGCATAATCGATGTACTAGTCAAACCAAAGGACACTACTCTAAAATTCAAAATGTCAAAAAGGACATTCAAAGCCTCATCCACCACCAACGATAATTCTATAGACATAACTATCTAGGTTTAACACCTCCATTTCTCATAAGATGACAAATGTAACCCCTTAGAGACCAATTGTGCCTTAAGTCAAGAATGGACCTACCTCCCTTGCTACCACTTGACAACCTCCCACTCAAAGATGGGTTCATTAGAAAGTTAGATTATAACTCTACGGGGTCCCACCATCCATGGAGACATAACATGTATGAAATTATTCCATCCCAAGTACAAATCAAAATCCACCACATCAAATCCAAAAAGCCAAAGCAAGCCCTATTGCAATACAAACTCGGATCAACACCTATGAACTTTCTAGTAACAATATACCCAACTAAGATAATGGACACTAAAGATCCATACAACCACTTGGGCACACAAGAAGCCCCACCGTCAACTAAAAGAATAGAGAAGAAATAGTGAAACTCAGATCCATCAAAATCAAAACCTTCTACTTACCCTTCTTTGCCTTCCTCCTTGAAGCAGCATGATCAACTAAAAGAGAAAATAACATTCGTTAGAGAGAAAAATCCTATCTCGCTTCTAAAGAACGATATAGACCATGAAGAAGAGAAATATTTCCTAAAATGTCTCATAGCCTCCTACTCATAGTGTGGTACACAACACAACTATGAATATGACTCTAATAGATGTGATGTGTTGGACTCCGAGCATCTATCAACCTAGTGCTTTGATACCATCTTTGTCACCACCCAAGCCTAGGGCCTAGAAGTGACCGGCGAATGGGGAACCTGAAGGAACCCCAAACAAGCCTCATAACATATCATTACTCATCCTTGGTCGTGGAAGCAATGTAAAACAACATAAGAAACATAAACATGGGGAATTGGGACTAAAACACATAGAGACTTATATTTAAATATCTTGGATGTCATAAGTAAGTCAAAGCTCAAGCATAATACATAACATGTCCAACAACACCTCTAAATATAGATACTTAGCAGGGTCCAAGATAAAACAACCGAGCTCACCCTTATGGTCATATGTATACAATAAATGAAACAGAGTCTTAGTACATAACATAAGAGAATAATCATTGTCCTCAGAATGGGGGACTCACCAAAGGCTAACTTGAACAATCTATCTAGCCACAAGAAGAATCAATAGGAGCTTCGGGTCCTACATGGTAACAACATGTAGGTATAGAAGATGCATTAGTATGTTTGGCATCATAATCAAAATGTATGCAATTAACAATAGGCATAGTTTGCAAAAAGGCATGTATGTTCAATGCATAAGTATAACATGCTTAGATAACTCATGCTCATATAAGACATCATATATGTAGAATAGACCAAGTGAACTACTTCCCAACTCCAAGGCACACCATTTCTTGAACGGTGATTGACGCTTGACACCACCTCAATAAGGTAACCAAGGCTTGACAACCCCTCATCAAGGTGATTGAGACTTGACACCCTCACAACTATGTGATTGAGGCTTGGTACCCCCTAAACATGGCAACCAAGGGTTGCCACCCCTCGTCAAAGTGATTGAGACTTGGAACCCTCTCAATAAGGTGATTCAGGCTTTATACCCTCTCAACAAGGTGACCGACTTACAACATCATAGATACTTTTCATGAATCCAATACATGTACAATATACTTTCATCATCATAAGGTCATCATATACTTACATTTCCTATCATCATTGTACATTATATACATACCATTGTTTCATCATTATTCCATCGTCTTATAATCATCATAACACTATTCAACTCATAAGACATGCATTGGACCTTCAATTCCTCAAGAAACCCTAGCTGGACATTTTATTAAACACTTGGGGGTGTGTAGTGGGGGTAAAAGACCATGCAATTTAGAGATGAAATCATGTAAGAAAATCTATAGTAAAACCATCAATCAACACCTTACAATATCCCCAAGACATTCACATCAAAACCCCTTATAAAATCCAACATTAGATCCAAGATTTAGAGCTCAAAAGATGCTAACATAACCATACTTTCATGAACTAAAATCACTGTTAAACTTCTCAATGTACTAGACCCATATGTAAAATCAACTTTAAATCATGCCTTCTCAATATACAAGACGCACATGTTAAATTAACTTTAAATCATGCAATATTAGTGAAAACGAGGCTTAGGCACCATGGGTGAAAGGACACAATGGTTCAACACCACATACCTTAGCTTTGGAGAACCCTTGAAGAAGATTGAAAATGGAGACTTAAAGCTTAAATGAGATCCTTGATGAAATTCTTAAGATTGGTCTTGAGTTTGGCACTTGAATTTAGGGTGAAATACGAGTATAAGTGTTTGAGAGGATATTGGGAAATGTTTAGGATGATATGAAGGGGAAATAAGGCTAAGTATATGTATTTTCAAGTGTGGGAACCCTTAGGCCCAACACTTATAAGTCTTGGACCAAAAAAATTAAAAGAGGCACCAAAAACAACAGGGGCACGTCGCGCAGGTGACGCAAAAACCCTTGTAGAATCTGTATTTTCTACGCAAATGAGTTCTACAAAAATGGACATAAATTCTTCATCCGAACTTAGAATAAGGTGAAACCAAGTGCATTGAAAAGTTATTTCAATGTGATTTAATTTGGTAGGTCATGGGCCACTTAATTTGGTGTGTGCTAAGAGGTATGCCCCTTCAAAGTTGACCCTCCTAAATAGCCTTTTTTGGGATTTTCATATTTTGATACGAATGCTCTAAAATTTCAGTTAGACCTAGTTACCCCCTCAATTTGACCCGCTAAACAAGAATATGAAGTTGGATTTTCAAAATAATGAATGGATTTTTAGATATATGGAAATTACGATATTGGATACTTTCGAGGCACATTTTTGGGCACTTTTTGGAGTTGTTCAATCACACTCCCTCACCTTCACTTGATGATACCTGGATCAAAGATCAATCTTACAAAAATGACTTGCCTCTTGCAATTAGTCAATCAAATCATCAATCCTTGGACGATGATAGCTATTCTTGATGGTGACCCTATTAAGTTGTCGACAGTCAATATATATACTAAGGGACCCATCTTTCTTGTTCGTAAACAACAACGGTGGTCCCTAAAGTGATTGGCTAGACCTAATGAATCCCTTCTCCAACAGGTCCCTCAATTTTTCCTGCAACTCTTTCAACTCCACCGGGGCCATACATTAAGGAGGAATAGAAATGGGTTGAGTATCGGGAAGAAGATCTAAACTAAAATCTATTTTCCTTTCTAGAGGAACACCGGGAAGGTCATTTGGGAAGACATCAAGAAACTCATTTACAATCCAAACCAACTCTATGGGAAGGACTTTAGACTCCATATCCCTAACCCTCACAAGATGACAAAGGCGACCCTTACAGATTATCTTACGGGCAATGAAAGAGTTGAATCTACTCTTGACCACCACATCTTGGCTCTCCCGCTCAAGGACGGGTTCATTTGGAAATTTGAATTTGACCCTATGGGTTCTACAATCACTAGAAGCATAGTAGTCATGCAACCAATCAATCCTAAGAATGACATCAAAATCAACCATGTCTAACTCAAGAAGATCACAAGGCAAAATTTTATGCAAGATACAAATAGGAGAACTTCTATATACTTTTCTAGAAACAATACATTCACCAATAGGAGTAGACACCTCATATGACTCATGCAACAACTCCAGGTTAACATGGAACTTTTAGGCAACAAAGGGGGTAATAAAAAAAAGAGTGGCACCCGGATCAATCAATGCATACACATCAAAGTCAAAGATTTCCAACATACCAATAATAACGTCGGGGACTTTGTCAACCTCTTGCCTCCCATGCAAAGCATAAAATCGATTGTGCCTTGGGGAAACACCTTGTTAGCGACCTCTCCCCAAAGTGACTGCACTAGCACCTTAAGGACGAACCTCCTTACCCATGTTACAACTTGGAGGGCAATCTATTACCTTATGTCCTATTTCCCCACAACCATAGCAAGCATCGGTATCCCTAAATCATGGGCCACAATGACCCTTACCAGACTTTGGATACACATCAATAGGAGTCGCACCCCTATGACCTTGGGCCCTCAAAAAAGTATTTGCAACCCTCTTTTGAAATGCATGACAAGACCATTGGCCTCGTTCGAATCTGCCACTATTTTGGAACTTATCCTTAAAACAGGCCCTCTTGGCCTCAAGACCCCTTCTTTTCCTTAATTTTTTCTCTTCCATTTGTTTGGTATATGTCATAAAACGTGACAAGTCCATGTCACTAATCAACATGGCAGAACAACATGCTTCACTAGCCAAGTAGGAGACACCCACAAGAAATTTGTTCATTCTCGACCTTGGGTCAGCAATCAAGTGAGGAGAAAACTTTGAAAGCTGGGTGAACTTGAGGGCATAGTCCCTCACACTCATGGACCCTCATCTCAAATTCATAAATTCTACCAACTTAGCTTCCCTAAGTTCAAAGGGGAAGAATCGATTAAGGAAGGCCACCTTGAACTCCTCCAAAAGCACCACATAGATAACTCATTTTTCCTCCTTCTATTGGTTATACAATATTTGTGCTACTCTTTTGAGTTGGTAACTTGGTAGCTCCGCTTTATGCTTTGGCCTCACACCCATAATAAATAAAATCTTGTAAACCTTATCAATGAATTCTTGAGGATCCTCACTCACCTTTGACCCATGGAATTTTGGGGGATTCATTCTCATGAAGTCTCTCACTCGAGATGCTGGCGTAGGAGCATGAGGGGCTTAGGCCCCTTGATTTGCTTGATTAGCCACCACTTTAGCAAGCAAGGTGAGAGCATCCTTAAGATCTCCATTAGATGGTTGCTTCTTGGTGTGTGGACTCATCTCCCTCTCGTTAGGTATGATCTAGCATAGCAAAGAACAAGCGTAAGGGGAAGGAAAGCTTACTTCAACTCTATAGAACGACTTAGAACATGAAAAAGGGAAACAATTCCTAAAATGTCTTATAGCTTTCTACTCATAATTGTGGTGCACATCATAATTATGAATAGCACTCTAATCAATGGGGTGTGTTGGAATTCGAGGATCTAACAACCTAGTACTCTGATAACACCATTGTCACGACCCAAGTCTAGGGCCTAGATGTGACCAGCGAATGGGGAACCCAAAGGAACCCCAAACAAGCCTCAAACCATATCATTATACATCCATCATTGCGGAAGAAATTAAAATGATGATGAGAAATAAGCATAAACAAGGGAATTGGGACTAAGGATAAAACTTTCATATCATAACGTCAAGAAACAAGAGAGTCAAGACTCATAACATAGATATATAATATGTCCAACAACACTTCTACTACATATATAAGAGCAGGGGCCAAGACAAACAACCTATCACGACCCAAGCCTAGGACCTAGACATGACATGGCGAATGAGGAACCTGTACTAACCCCAAATAAGCCTCTTAACTTTTAATTATACATCATCGGTCGCGGAAGCATATAAAAGACATAAAGAGTAAGAATAGGGGAAAAGGGGCTAAGGTGAAAACTTGCATAACATCATAATCAAGAGACAAAGAGTCAAAGCTCATATCATAGATACATAACATATCCAACAAACACCTCTAAAACATAGATAAGAGCGGGGACAAGACAAAACAACTGGGCTCACCCTCATAGTCAAAATAAAAAATAAAGAAGAGTATCTTAATATATAATAAGAGAAACATACACTAAGGTCCCCTAAGTGGAGGACTTACCAAATAGCTTGAGTAGTACCGAACTAGCCACGTGGAGGAGGAGGATGATCAACTTGGGCATCGGTTCCTGCATGGTAATATCATGTAGGCAAGAGTATATGTTAATACATTTGAATGCACTAAGTATATAGGATGCAATGCAGCAAGGGACATGGTAGGCAAGAGTATGAATTAGTATATTTGAATGTACTAAGTATGTAGGATGCAATGGAGCAAAGAAATAGGCATTATAATCAAAATGCATATCAATAGGCAGTAGGCATAATATAACAATATGGCTTGTATGATCAATGCATAAGTAAAACATGCTTAGGTAAGTCATGCTCATATAGGATATCTTATGTGTAGAAGAGACCAAGCTAGATTTCCAAAGTACAAATTCCTTGGTAGGTTAGTGATGATACCACCCATCACCCTGTGGTGTGAGGTACAAACCCCTCATCTATTTAGTGATAATTACAGCTATCACCCTAGTGTGCGAGGTACAAACCCCTTATCTAGGTTAGTGGCAATCTCACCTACCACCTTGGTGTTTGAGATACTAACCCTTCAACTATGTTATCCGAGCTCTTAGTCTCCCCCGACCGGGCATAGTCAAATGCAACACTTTATATAGATTATATCAGATGCATAAGCTTATTTCATCATCATAACATCAATCATATCATATCTCAGTCTTTGGACCTTTCATTTCTCAAAAAACCACATTCGATCATTTTATCAAACACTTATAGGTCTGTAAAGCTAATACAAAACCATGACATATAGAGATGAAATCATCCAAGAAAATTCATTATAAAACCATAAATCATCACCTTGCAACACCCTCTAGAAATATACATCAAAACCCCTCATTAAATCTTACAATAAATCCAAGATTTATATCTCAAAATATAGCAAAATAGTCAAAACTTTACATAGCTTTAACATAGTTCATACACATGTTCACACTAGTAAACCCAATTAAAAAATCAACTTTAAATGTTACAAATAGTGTAGAAAGGAGGTTAGGACACCATGGATGGAAGAACCCAATAGATAAAATCTACATACCTTAGCTTTGAGGAAGCTTTTGATGAAGATTGAAAATGGAGGTTTGAAGCTTAAAGGAAATCTTTAGTTATGGATGAGGGTTTTGAGACTTGAATTTGGGAGTGAAAAATATGGCTAAGTGTTTGAGAGGATATTGAGGGATGTTTAGGATGATATAGGGTGAAATATGACTAAGTATAGGTAAAAACTCATTTGGGAACACTTAGGCCCAAGACCCAAATTGGAGAATGTTTAGGATGATATGAGGGTTAAATAAGGCTAAGTATAGGTAAAAACTCATTTGGGAACACTTAGGCCCAAGACCCAAAAGTCCTGGACTGAGATAGAAAAATTGGACACAAAAATGTATAGGAGCGCGCCCTTGGCGCGTCACGCGAGGGGCGTGGATCATCCCTGGAAATCTCATTTTTCCAATTTTCAAATCTTGCTACGGTTGCTCTTAAATCAGGGTTAGGCCCTTCTTCCCCTAAATTTGCCCCCTGAACAAGAATATGAAGTTAGCTTTTAGATATCACGCATGGATTTTGAGATATATGAAATTTAAAATTCCGGGCGTTTCGAGGCATATTTTCGGGCACTTTTTGGGGTCATTTTAATATCTTCTCCTTGGGAACATTCATCCCTGAATATAAAAGAACTGTACAAGACAAGAGTGATCTTAAAGAAATTAGCCCCAACAAGAATGCAATATTACATTTAAAACATCATTTTTAAAATCTCATCATAAGTGTAAAATCTTCAAAATTGCCAACTTGAACATGAATGCATATGAATGACATAGGAGCTGAAATATAAGATTTGAAACCATATAGGGGACTTAGAATCAGTACCTTAGGCTTGTGTGGAGTGGAAAAGATAAGGATACCATTTTTCCATGTCCGTTTCGGCCTCCTATGTAGTACTTTCGACTTGTTGGATCCTCCAAAAGATCTTAACGGATGCCACATCTTTTTTCCTCAATCTCTTCACTTGCCTATAAAAATCTCAACCGAAGTCTCCTCAGAAGTCATGTTATCTCCAATAACCCTCACAACAACAAGAGGCACAATAATATTAGGATCACCTACACAGTTTCTCAACATAGAGACATGGAAAACTAGATGCACCAAATTCGTTTCACTAGGCAACTTTAACTCATAATATATCATACCAATCCTCCTCAAGACATCATAAGGACCAATATATCTAGGACTTAGCTTCCCCTTTTTACCAAAATGTACCACATCTTTCATAGGAGAAACTTTCAAATAGACTCAATCACCCACTTTGAATTCAAAGTCTCTTCTCCTCATATCGGCATAACAGTTTTTTTGACTTTGGGCCAGGTTCAATCTCTCCCTAATCATCCTAACTTTCTCAAGAGCCTCCATGACCAGATCTGGTCGCAACAAAGCTACCAAATCAACCACAAACCAACCAACCAGTGATCTACAATACCTCCTGTAAAGAGCCTCAAAAGGAGCCAAACCGATGCTAGAATGGTTCTTTAAAGTTGTTGAGTTTATAAGTTGAAACCTTCAAGCCTTGACCTTTAAATTTACCTTTTTGAGGAAGAAATGAGTATCTATCTCTTTGTATCATGAGGATTCCCTCAAATTACCTTTCTTGGGGAAAAGATGAGTATCTGTCCCTTCATACCGCGAGAATATCTCTAAAAGGATCTCTTTCTATGCCTTAAGGTGGACAAAATTTGTCCCTTTGCACTTTAAGCTGGCCTTTTTGTTAGTTTATCTTTAAAAGGATCACTAAGTTCCATGCCTTAAGGTGGACAAATGTTGTCTTTTACACCTTAAAATGGTCTCTTTACACCTTATGCTTAAGTATTTGGAATCTTGTAAAGCCTCTAATTTGTAATCTCAAACTGGAGACATTGATCGCATCCCTTCACACTTCAAGATTAAATTCCTATTTTATGGTACAAATCACTATTGTGTAGCCTCCATAAAATGCAAATATTGCTTGACATACAAAAATGATGAAAAAAAGATTATGCGGAATAAATAAATCATACCTTGATAAAGACACTTGAGGCTTGGACTTTAAAATTTGATTGAAAAATATGAAGAAACGTGCCTCTATTTATAGGGTGTTGTTCAAAAAGAAAGAAAGATAACAAAGTAAAAGAAAGAAGAAAACAAGAAAAGGAAAAAAAGAAACAAAAAAGAAAGAAAAGGATAACAACAAAAAAAGGAAAGAAACAAAGTATTGCACATATAAGGAAAAAAAGAAAAAGAAAGGGGAAAATTTTTTGTGTCTGAAAAAAAAAAGGAAAGAATTTTTTCCTAAACTACCAAGAAAAGGAATTCCTTTTGGAAAACATGGAAAAGGAAGATAAAAAAATAAAATTTGAGGCTCCAATGGCAAGTGAAATACAAAAGAAGGAAAAAATGCATTTAATGCTAAATTAAGCAAAAAGGAGAGAACTCATTTTTCTTGTGTCATCCCGGAGGGTACTCTTGGTGTGGCGGGCACTTAGAGACTTTTTCTAGGCCCCAATTTAACCACTCGTCCTCATCATATTCATCCAATCACATTCTAATAGTGGAAAACATCAATGTTTAAGAATACTTAAAGAAAAGAAATGAAAAATGATAAATAAAGGCCTAAGGCCAAACAATATACCATCAACTTAGTAAGATTAGTATGAAAGAAATTAGTCAAAAATATAATTCAGTCATAACTCAACAGTCTAGTCTATGAAGCCTCTAAAATATATGACTACATGGTGTCAATGATATACCCATGGATACCTCTTAATAGAATAAAATAAGTCTAAACTCAAAGCTAAAATAGAACATGATCTCCTCCGAAAGTAGGGGAGGGTTCACCAATCAGTTGAAAGCAAATAGGTCCTCAATGTGGCATCAATCGATGATCACGAGTACCTATCACTGTATCATGAAAAATGCAGGCACAAATGGGCGTCCGTACGTGGAATGTACGAGTATATAAAATGGCAGAAAGAAAAATGTAAAAGAAGAATAACATCAACTCAAATAACTCAACCCAAGAAGTAGGGAAATCAATCATCATGTCAAAAGTGTAAGGTAAGAATAAAGTTTAGATAATGATCACTCATATACCATCTAATACAGTCCACTCAAAGTACTATCAGGACCTATAGGGGAGTTTGTCTAACCTATAACCATCACCCATGAGCCGGTGATAATACAATGAATTAATGTCATTTCCACATTCATCCAATACCTTGCCAGGGTATAGGAAATCCCATAAGTGGATCCAAAATCACTAATATCAAGTCCTCTTTTTAGGACAATAGCAAATATCTAATTTTATGGTTCTATCCTCTCCTATGTCGGTTACATAGTTATTGAGTTTGAGTTGGACTTATTTTTACTTAATTTGGTGCTCAGTACTCCTCCCAAGACTAAATATGCTCATAAGAAATCAACCCTATGATTACATCATTTATCCAGTCTCATTAGACATTTGTCGACACAATTCATCACATCAACTATCATGAGACGCCCCAAAAATATGCTTCAGAATTGTCCATAATCATAATTTCCATATATCTTAAAATATGTGTGTGATATCAAAGATTCGACTTCATATTCTTGATTCGGGGGAAAAATTGAGTGAAAATAGGTGTAACCCCAAATTCAGAGGACCGTAGCGAAGTTTTATTTTTGCCAACTTTTCAATTTCCAGTGACTGACCGCGATGGCTCTGCGAAGTAGACCTATCGCAGAACAGTGTTATAACTTTCTTAATTTTCTAGTTTTGTCCTAACACATTAGGGTCTTGGCCCCATGCCCTTTTATGCATAAAACACCTATACTTAACTATTTTTCCACTCTATATTACTCAAGACACTTCAAAACCCTCTCTAACACTTAAATAAATATTTTATCCATATTCAAGTGTCCCAAACATAATTCTAGATCTCAAGAACTTCATTCAAGCTCCAAGTTCTCATTCAAATCTACATCAAGAAAATTCCCAATTTGAGGTGTGTGGGTTTCAACCATGCCTTTCAGCCATGTGCCCAATCTTCCTTTTTATGAAATTTGCATGTTTCCAAGTTGTATTACGTATGGGTATTACTTATTATGAATTATGATTACAAATTACATTGGGTTTTATGAAATGTTGATTGAAAACACATGTATACCTATTTTATGCTTATGGTTTTTCTATTATGACTACACATATTTTGGGCTATGAAACTACGATCTATTATGAGATTTGATGATGGATTCCAAGGTATCTTACCTGAGGGTTTTACTATGTGTTGTTGGGTTGATTTACACTATTTTTTTCCATATTATTTCACTCTTGAATTGCATTATTTTGAACTAGCATTACACACCTGCCAAGTATTTGATAAAATATCTTGAGAAGGATGCTTGAGCTATTGATGATATATTGCATGGATTATGAATAAAGTGACTAAATAATGACTAAAAGGGTTGTATGTATGTATTGAATTCATGAAAGTATCTATAGTGTTATAAGTTGATCACACCTTGTTAGGGGGTGGCATGCCCAACCACCTTGTAGAAGGGGTGTCAAGCCTCAACCACTATGATAGTGGTTGACATACCCGTTTACGTTGTTGAGGGGTATGTACCATGACTACTACAATGGGGAAGGGGGGGTGGTATTCCTATCTACCTTGTTGAGGGCTATATACCATGACCACTATGATGGGGGTAGTATGCCCATTTACCTTGTTGAGGGATATGTACCTCAATTACCTTCCAAGGGGGTGGCATGACTTGGAGTTCAAGTAAAACTTATTTGGGCTATGTGGACATGGTCTCTTCCTACACATATATTATGTTCTATATAAGCATATGATTTACAAGCATATTTTACTTCAAGCATTGATCGTGCATGCCATATTTATATTATACTAATCCATTGCTTATGATTATCTATTTTGACTATATTGGATTATGTCTTGTTGCATTGCATCCTAAATACTTAGTACATTCAAACATACTAACGCATACTCTATGCCTACATGACGTTATCATGTAGGAACCAAAGCTCCTCATGATCATCCTCCTCGTGGTTAGTTTTGGCATCTTGAAGATAAGCTTTTGGTAAGTCCTCAATTTTGGGGATACTAGCTATGCTACTCTTGCTTATCTCTTTATGTTGAAAATTTGATACTACAAGGGTGAGCCCAAAAAGTGTCTTGGCCCTTGCCCAAGCTATGTTTAGAGATGTTGTTGGAATAATTGATTTATCTATGATTTGAGCTATGATTCTTTATGCTTTATAAATGTCAAGGCTTCCCTTAGTCCCATTTCTATTTTTAACATTTCTTGTACTTGTTGTTCTGCTTTGGCGACCAAGGATGTATGATTGATATGCTAAGAGGCTTGTTTGGGATTCCTTCGTGTTCCTCATTCATCATGTCATGTCTAGGACCTTGGCTTGGGCGTGATAAACTTCATATCAGAGCACTAAGTTGTTATTGGTCCTCGAAATCGAACACGCCGCATCGGGTGATGCCCAACGACATGCCCAGGGCGATGTCGAGTGGAAAGTGGTCATCCCAACTACCCCTTTCCTATCTTATATACATGCAAGTATATCTTGTACAAGAACATTAGAGTCTTATTTATGGTTGTGTTGTGCACCACAAATATGAGTAAGAGGCTATGAGGCATTTTAGTAAAAGTTTCCCTTCTTCATGATCTATGTCATGCTTTAGGAGTAAGGTAAGGCTTTTTCATCTAACGAATGTTCTTTGCAATTCTAGATCATGCTAATTCCATGAAGAAAAAGAGCTCACACTCACAAGGAGCAACCGACCCCTCCCTCTCCTAAAGCCCCTCAAGATAGGGGAGTGGCCCATGAAGAATTCCAGGATGCGATTATCATGTAGGCCCTTGCCATGACCAATCAAATCAACCAAGGGGCCAAAGCCCTTCATACTCCTACTCCGGCCTCTAGGGTGAGGGATTTTACTAGAATGAATCCACCAGAGTTCCATGGGTTCAAGGTAGATAAGGATCCACAAGAATTCATTGATTAGGTGTATAAGGTGTTGTCCACTATAGGGGTTAACTTGGAGGATAAAGCAGAGTTGGTGGTCTACCAACTCAAAGGGGTAACTCAAATATGGTTCACTCAATAGAAGATGGAGAAGGGGAATGGTGATGCTATCCCTTGGGAAGTGTTCAAAGTGGCTTTTCTCAATCGGTTCTTTCCTGTGGAGCTAAGGTTGGCAAAAATGATGGAATTCATATATCTAAAGAAAGGATCTATGAGTGTGAGGGAGTATGCTCTCAAGTTCAACTAGCTCTCCAGGTATGCCCCACAATTGGTTGCCAAGCTGAGGTCTAGAATGAACAAATTTGTGTTAGATGTGTTTGACTTAGTGAATGAGGAGTGTCATACCGCCATGGTAATAGGTGATATGGATTTATCCTACCTCATGACATATGTCGAACTACTTGAGAGGAAAAGTTGAGAATGAGAAGAAGTTGTGAGGCCATGAGGGCCCATTTTGAAGGTGGATTTCAAAATCCCAAGGGTAGCCGATTTCCTCAAGGACATAAGCCTCCAAGCCAAGGGTCTCCCAAGGCTCCTACTAGAAGGTTTGCCAATGACTACCCTAAATGCAAAGTGTGTGGTAGGAGCTATAATAGACCATGTTTTAAGAACACTAATGCTTGCTATGGTTGTGGTGAATTGGGTCATATGGTGATTGATTGTCCTCGTAATCAAAACAAGGGTAGAGATCGTCGTCCACTAGACCAAGGTGCAAATATAGGACTAAAGGGGAGAGGAGGCCAACAATGGGATGCTCCAAGGCAAAATAGGTTCTATGCTTTTCAAAGGAGACAAGGGGTAGATGAGGTGCCCAATATCATCACCGATATGTCAAAGGTTGTCACTCCCCAAATCCCGTTAAGGCGGACTGGCACTCGTTGCCGATAAGGCCCAGGAGAACCAACCTGTACCTATGCACTTTTTATATACATTGGTCAAAGAGACGTATATAAGTAGTG
>DF361077.1:37962-49284 GCA_000787875.1 Solanum virginianum | reverse complement strand
CCTTGGCATCACCCAATTTAGTCCTTTTGTATTGATGAATAGGTCCCACAGCAGGTTAGTGATTTTACAGTGAAGAAAAAGATGAGTCACAGTCTCAACCTCTTCTCTGCATAGGAAACATCTGGGGCTGAGATGGATACCCCTCTTCATAATGTTTTCCTGAGTCAAAACAGCCTGTTTAGCAAGTAGCCAAGTAAAACAAGAGACTTTATAGGGAATTTTGGTTTTCCAGATCAGTTTCCAGGGCCACTCTTTGATCTGATTATTAAAGGGATTAAACTTCTTGTAAGCCCCCTTGACACTGAATCTGCCTTGCTTGTGACCCTTCCATTCCATACAATCTTGGTTAGTGTTGTCTCCTCTGAATTGTTCTAGAATTCCGTAAAACTCTCCAACTCTCTGGATCTCCCAATCATTGAAGTGTCTTCTGAAGCTCAGATTCCATCCTTGGTTTGGCGAAACCTCTGCCACTATAGCCCTCTGTTGTTGGTTGAGTATGAAGACATCTGGGAAGAGAGTTTTTAAAGAACCTTGTTCCAGCCAACTATCTTAGCATCATAAGTTTGTGATTTGTTTACATTCAAAGTTTGATTACTGTAAAAGAATCTACAATAGTTTAGGGTTAACTAATAGGACTTTGCTTATGAATTATGACCAATTCCATCCTTGTGGAAACTCAAATATTTTGATGTTGCACTGGCTGAAGGTCACGGGATAAAACTTTGGAAACAACCTCTGGCAGAAATGCAAGGTAAGACTGCATACAATAGATCTGGTCGGACCCTTCCCCAGACCCTGCGCATAACGGGAGCTTTAGTGCACAGGGGCAAGCCCTGCCCACTGGCTGAAGGTCCACTAAAATAACAATCATAACTGGTCATATCTGAAGTATGGTAACAAGCTGATAAATCAATAATCTAAAACTGAAAAATAAATCATAACAAAATTGAGAAGATATGGTTGAAACAAAGCATGTCATTTTAACCATCAAAGCTTGAGAATGGTGGCTTAACAAGTTTGGCAAAGAAATCCAAATGGATGAAAAACAAGTACATACTATGAAGGGAGAGTAGAGGAAAGTTTGAGGCATTCACTTTGACATCTCCTGAGGCAGACATCATTCCAGTTTGGGACTTGATGCTGGTTAACACAGACAGTGCGAGCACATGCATCAGAGCAAGCATCAAGTTCTGATACGCCACAAACGGTAACACAGGTATCGGGAATTGGATCCTTGGAAAATGCACCCACCTTCTTCAGCATTCTCTTTGACGTACAGACTCTCTCACACACGAAAATATCATCAGTGCTCTTCTCCCTGCCCCGTGCACTCTTGATTCTCTGCTCCTCAGCATGATTTCTCCTTATTCTGTAAGCTTGACTAGCTACAATGGCAGGAATAGCAGCCCCCAACAAGGACCACCATACCTCAACCATAAGGACTACAACTGTGAAATTGTTTGTCTTCTTCCTCCCTGCTAACTTTGCAATATGAACCAAAACTTTTTAACAGGCGCATTCTTTTCATTAGAAAAACTAAAGTACTTGAAATGTGGACTAATTTAATAGATGCAAGAAACCACACAACCAACATCTAGCCATGGTTTCAATTCTTTACCTGTTTATCCATTAGGAGGACTTACAGGCACGGAAATGTGCTATGAAATACTGTACATCTGTAACTTATTTACTAAATGAATAGATTGACGAATTAAAAACTAAAAATCAAATTCTACACCATTCGCACCCCACTAAACTAGGGCCAAAACCATTAGTCACTCTTGTGGCACGCAATACCCAACTCTCACAAAATCTGGTACCCACAAAACGAGTGAATATATCATCCCTTAAAGCCATTTCTATAATTTTGGGCGTCATCCTTTTATCGCAAACTACTTATTCTATGAACATAAATACCCATTCTACAGAAACCTCCCGCCCCCACTAAATGACATTTGGATGAAGGGCAATGAAATGGTGATAGGGATCACAATGGTTAGAACACAATGCCTAATAGATTAACATGTGATGAATAAGTCCTGAGAGGAAAGAACACAAGGCAGAGATTCATATGAGCACATGTTCTTTGATGTCATCTTCATTCAGAATAATAATGAACGCCACATCAATTCATCTGAAAGTATATTAGAAACAGCCTCTTTACTCCACAACGCTAGGGGTAAGGTTTGTGTACACTCACCCTCTCCCAGGACCTCACGTGCGGAAATATAGTGGGTATGTCATTGTTGTCTTATATCTGGGTCATTAACCACAATAACATCACTAGATTAAACCTACCACCAAACAGGAACGGAGACCATTTTGACTTGGAAATTGTATCTCCATATTTTCCAACTGTTGTTCCTGAGAATACAGATAGAAGTGTGAATCAAGCAAGACATCAATAGTGTCAACTCCATCATTAATAGTTCAAGGATCACAACACCCATCCAATATTCATCCCCTAAAGAAAGAAAAGATCTTTCTTCACTAAACACACTAATCCTCAAAAAGAGCATGAAATTGGAAACCTCGATCACCTCCAACTCTAAGTACGGAATATTGATCCTACCATTCGGAAATGAAAACTCTTAGCTTTTCCTTTCCCACATTTCTGCCTAAAAGGTAACAATTCAAATCTCTCCTATTCATAATGCAAGAGGTTTTAGCATTCATGTCATCTCCTATTCATTTCCCCCTTATTTCAAGCATAACAAGCAAAATTCAAACTTCTTCTCTTCCAAACAAAAGTGATATCTAACAAAACCTCCTATCAATAGCATCAATAGGTTTGTTACAACTTGCAAGCAACATCCACAATGCTATCGAGGCTAACATTTACATCCTCAACCATGGACTTATGATTTTTGGTAATATACAACATCACAAGGCCAAACCTCAATCTTCTTTTCTTTTTTTCAGAAAAAACAAACACATAGCACTATGTCAAGATTCCATAACATTTTAAGAACAGAAAATTCTCCTTCCCTCAGCTCAAACATCCAAAATTGAGATTAATATGGTCAAGTGAAGTAGGAAAAATGACTTCTGAAAACCCAAAGCTACAAACTTTAACCTTCAAACCACATTATTACCATTGCTATTACAATTCCCTCATGTTGGGAATCATTGATCTACCCTTAATTTGTTAAAATAGTCATATGGGTTGGTGCTAAATTGCAAGACAATTATAATACTAAACAAAACTAATAGGTAAAGAGGCAAAACAGAAACTAGAACATCAACATTTTATATTTGAGACAATTTACCACAATAGCATCATTAGATTAAACCTACAATCAAAAAAAGAAAAGGAGACCATTCCGAGTTGTAAACAATATCCCATCTTTTCCTACAGTTGTTTCAGGGAATAATGATGAAAATGGATTATCGAGCAAGACAGCATAAGTTTCAACTCCATCATCAATAGCTTGTTGATCAAAACACCCACCCAACATTCATCCCCTAAAGAAAAGAAAAGATCTTTCTTCACTAAACACACTAATCCCTGAAAAAAGGCTCGAAATTGGGAACTTCTATCACCCCCAACTCTAAGTACGGAATATTAATCCTATCAGTCAGAAATGAAAACTCCTAGGTTTTCCTTTCCCGCACTTCAACGCCTAAAAGGATAACAATTCAAGTCTCTCCTATTCATAATGTAAGAGGATTTAATATTCATTTCATGTCCTATCATCTCCTCCTTGTTTATCAAGCATGACAAGCAAAATTCAACTCCATCAAAAGAAGGGGAAAAAAAAGAAGCAAAATTCAACTTCATCCTAAGAAGGGAAAAAAAGAAGCAAAATTCAAACTTTTTCACTTCCAAACAAAATGATATCTAATCAAACCTCTTATCAACAGCACACTAAGTCAGTTATAAGCAACATCCACCCTGCTATCAAGGCTAACGTTTATATCCCCGTCCATGTAATTATGATTTTTGGTAAATATACAACATCATACGGATAGAAATCTTGGAAGAAAAATCATTAAACCTCAGTCTTTTTTGCAGGAAAAAAACAAAAGCATAGCTCTATGTGAAGAGTCCTTAACATTTTAAGAATGAAAAATTCTCCCTCCCTCAACTCAAACGTCCAACATTGACATTAATATGGTCAAGCAACAAACAACAACAACATATCCCGTATGATCCCCCAAGTGGGGTCTGGTGAGGATAAAATATAAGCAGCCGTTACCACTGCCTAATAGAGATAGAGAGATTGTTTTCAAGAAACCCTCGTCTCAAGCAAATGAGGAAAAATCAAAATCGCCTCCAAAGCTACAAACTTTAACCCTGAAACCACATTATTACCATTAGTATTAACAATTGTTTCTTGTTAGGAATCACTGATTTAGCAGCAGCAGATCCTTAATTTGTGAAATTAGTCATTTGAGGCAGCGCTAAATTGCAAGACATTTACAGTACTACAACAAAACTAACAGCTAAAAAAGGCAAAACAAGAAACTAGAACATCAAAATTTTCCAAGAATTTATCCAAAAAAAAAAGAAGCAAAAGAAGAAATTGATGAAATCAAACAAGAAAAGCCTCAGCTGGGACAAAAACAGGCAGAAATAGTATGTGTGAAGAAAAAGTTTTTACCTTTACCAAATGGTGGAAGCAAGTAATAAGGGAGAGAGAAGTGAATTGTGAAGGATTTAAGGGAGAAAGGGGTTTAAGGGTTTCCTATGTTGCTTGCTTTTTACAGCATACTTATTTTGGGTCTATGACAAAATTATATACCCCTTTCCATTCCATTCTTTTTGATCAGTCTAAAAACAAATATTATTTTACTTAAATTAAAAACAATATATCTTTAAGATTTTCTTTTTATCCTTAATAAAATAATTTTTAACCACACAAATATTTAAGAATAATTTTAGACCACAAATTTCAAAAGTCTTTCTTTTTTTTCTTAAACACCGTGTCAAGTCAAAGGGTGCCACATAAAATAGGACAGTGAAAGTAGTACTAACAGGTCGTTTGGTTTAGATAGAAGTTATGTTGGGATTAGTTATGCTGAAATAAGTTATGCTGGAATTAATTATAATAATAAAAATTAATTTGTTTGGTTTGACATATTCAAAATACTATTCATAGTACAATTTCTAAGAATAAGATTTTTGTTTACAAAAATACCCTCCACCTTATTTAGTTTTTTCTTCTTCTTCATTTTGTTTGCAAGTTTTAGTTATTCATTATTAAAAATAAATTTTCATCTTAGTTAACGTATGTGTATGTATTTTAATGATTGTGTCATGTGTTTTTAAAATTAAACTTTCATCTTATTTAACTTAAAAACAAAAATTTCATCTTATTTAACTTTAAATAAAATTTTCATCTTATTTAACTTTTAAAAAAAAACTTTCATCTTATTTAGCTTAAAAATAAAACTTCCATTTTAAGTTTACTAAAAGCCAAAAGAAAATTTATTATTAAAATAATTTACATTTTAATTGATACATAAAATATAATTTTTAAGTGAATAATAAATTATTTAATTTAAAATATATAATTTATTAGTGAAGTGAACATTTTAAGAGAAATCAAAATATAAATAAATATAAGTATTAGACAAATAAATTCAACTTATGATATATTCATATATAGAAATTGTATTTACAAAATATAATTTTTTTGACAAAATATATATAAAAATAATAATTAATTAAGGTAGTGAATATTATTATAAATATTATTTAAAAAATATGTTAATATAGATAAAATGTAAAATTGGTGTATAAAAGTGAGTTTAAGGGGCGTATTTTTGTTATTTCACATACGTTATCCCAGGATAAATTATCCTGGGATTATTATTCCATCCACAGGAGGGGATAACTTATCCCAGGACTAATTGTTAATCCTGGGATAAGTTATCCCACTCTGTGCAACCAAACAAGCAATTAAAGGTCCCTAAAAAATTATCCCAGGCTTATCTTTCCTTATCCATCACACCAAAAGACCCCTAAGTTCTCAAGAAACTGGTACATACCAATTTTGGGGTGTAAAACGAGGAAAAGTGGGACCAACGCGTTCCTTATGAAATTTCACACAAAATGGACCTTTGAATCACTTAGTTTGAGCTCAAATGGAGGGAAGTTATCACCATTTGAAGAATGAGCGTGGAGCTGGTCGCAAACACTTATAAATATATCAAGGATTCGCTCAATTTGTTCTCCGCGACTCCGGTGAAAAATGCTCTACGATCATAGAACACAGGGAAAATGACCTCCGCGATTACAGAGGGTCCCCTGTGTTCGCGAAGGTCAACCCGGCTAGACCTCCGCGATAGCGGACATGGTTCCGCGTTCGCGAAGGCCAAGCTAGCCTGACCTCCACGACCGCGGCTAGGGGCCCGTATTTGCGAAGAAAAGGTCAACTGGCACTAGATATCGACTGAAAAGCTGATTTCCTCCAACTTTGAAATTTTCGACGGGGTACTCGGAATTCATTTGGAACCGCGTGCACTCAAACAGATCGTGCTACCCTACCAAATTCGAAGCTTCAAACTCAATGGCACAGTTAAATTTTTCATACGAGGTCATTACGATTGAATGTGGGTCCAACTCTCATGACCATTTTTAGCCAAATTCCACCGAGGGGCTCGGAATGGGTCTTAAAGTTTACAGAGCGAACGAAAGATTGTTCTAGACCAAACTCGACATTCCGGAGCTAATCGTACTGTCATAATTTCCATTCGGGCATGTTTTCCAAGAAGGTTGACCAAAGTCAACTGTTGGCTTGTATTAAAGGCTAAACTGCTAAATGCGACACAAACTTGCATCGAAAGCCTTGGTACTCTAGCTGACCATGCTTTTGGCCTAACTTGGTCATTTAAGAATTGTTGAACTATTAGAATTCCGTTCCGAGGCCGTTTACTTGTATTATGCTTTGATAACAACTTTTCAAGTTATAAATGCCTCCAAACATGGAAAGCTATACAAAATCCAAATGTATGACCAGGCAACCGAGCTACTAGTGTCAATAGGTCATAAATGACCTAGGGTCGCTATAGAAATGCTCTAAACGGTAGAAATGACACAGTATAAGCAAAATAACCCAAAGGGTCATTTCGTTTCATGAGAGCCATCTATGTCCTATTGCAGATGCTCAAGATTAGTGATCCTTATTCCTTTGGATAAGTGTTCTTTTAGTGTTGGTGCCCAACATTTCGGTGATATGTTTAAAGTTTAAAGATGTTCTATGGAATTTATTTTGGAACAGTTCTCAGGATGCGGACGAAGAGATCAAAGAAGTTCTGGCAAAATACAGTACTAAACCTGATTCAGAATCCCGTTTGAAGTCTCTTCTACCCAGAATAATTGCAACGTTTGGTGGTAACAAGCCAGTTAAAAATATAATAGAGGAGCTCAAAAATCATCAGCTAAGTGCTGATACTTTGGGTATGCTTGTCCATTCAGCGTTCCATTCATAATGAATCAGATTCTTCCCAATTTGTTTAATGTGTAAATCAATAATTGTGGGGCAAGCTTAATTTTCATTTTTCATTTGTTATTCCACTCCTTGACAGTCGCAGAATGGGCCCAGGATGCTCTACAAGGGCTAAGAAAGGGGGCTCCCTTTTCCCTCTGCCTCACCCAGCGGTACTTTTCTAGGGTTGCATCTATATGTGGCAAAAATGAGAATAACTTGTCGAAGGTGAGCTTCCTTCATATTGTGCTTTTATTTTATTCTTTTTCTAGTTTTCTTTCTGAAAAAAAATCATGATTCTTTCACTTCTCTTATATCTTTAAATTAAACTTCTGTTTCTTTATGATATTCCACATGCAGCTTCCAGATGTTATGCGAACTGAGTATCGCATTGCTACAAGGTCTGCTCTACGTAATGATTTTATGGAAGGTGTCCGTGCTGTCTTAGTGGACAAAGATCAGGTTTGTTTCTTGCTTTGCAAGCTCATGATAGTGGAATGTGTTAATGGGTGATTGCTTCTCAATCCTGGTAGTGCATTTTCTGATAGGGTGTCCCGTTAATTGAGTCTTCTTCTTTTATTACTTGATGAGAGTTTCTGTTTGCGCTTCTCCTTTCTGATAATGGAAATTAATTATCATATTAAACAGAGTCTACTGTATTATGTATGAAGATTTTCTAGGCTTACAGAATTAATAACCTTCAATGGGTTTGGTTTCTGCAGAACCCAAGATGGAATCCATCCAGCTTGGAGGAAGTGAACCTCAATGAAGTGGAAGCTCTCTTTGAACCACTAAGCCCTGAAGTTGAGTTGAATGTTTGAGGTTTGCCAGCATACTTCCGTCTTTCCAGCAGTTTGGAGTCGATATTTCATCTTTGGCTAAATAACAACATATGATTTCAGATGTTTAACATCAAAAAACGTATTCAGTATTATTTTCCATTTTCCATCTATTGGAATATTAAGTGCAGCTGCCAGCTAGTAAAAAGTTTATACGAGTACCTCCAATTGTGTAAAGATCACAGAAGTGTGTTTCATGTTTGGCTAGGCTTATAATGTAGTCAAACTACACTTTTTGTCTTGGGGACATGTTTGGACCGAAAGTGCTTATAATTAAAATTTGCAAAAAAGCATCGACTACTTTTAACTAACAGATGCAAATTGTCTCTAATTAGAGGTGATGATTGGGCGTGTTCGATCAAATTTGAATGGATCAAAATAGATCAAGACAACAAATTTGAGTTTTAACCCAATCAAAATTTTCTCGAGTCAAAGTGTGTCATAACCTAGCCTTCCTAATTTTTAGGGAAAATTATAAGAAAAAATTACATAAAATAGACCTAATGTAAAATTATTTACCTTTAATGGATCCAATCCAAATTATTTACCCTTAATGGATCCATGATTCAAACTATTTACCTTCTTACCATATTTTTTCTTTTTTATTTCGCCCTGACATCGTGTTGACGTTATTTTGACGTCTTGCTAAATATTATGAAATAATCTCACTGATACTCTAGCGACATATATATACACCATACCGGTATAATATAGAATGAGCTCAGTCTGTTGTGATACTCTAGAGATATATTGATACTCAATTGATATCATAGAAGATTATATTTTTTAAAAAAATAAATAAGAAACAAATAAAAAAAATTTTAAACTCTAAATTAGTAGAAAATATATTTGTTGTGATACTCCGTCAGTATATTTATATCATATCAGTAACATTTAGGATTAGAAAATAATTAAAGTTACAATATTATTTGTTAAACTTTAAATTAGTAGAAAATATATTCTTGTGATACTCTGTCGGTATGTTGCTACCTTATCGGTATCTATAGTTTTGAGCTTTTTTTTAATAAATAAAATAATTAAGAGAAAATTATTAAAGTTACAAACTTATTTATTAAATTCTAAATTAGTAGAAAATATATTCTTTGTGATACTATATCGATATATTGATATCATATCGGTATCATATAGGACAAAAGTTAATCCTTAGCGACCCTGTCAGTATATGTATATCCTATTAATATATCATACAAGGTGGGTATTGATGTCAGCTTGATGTTAGTGCACAAATTTTAATAGTAGGTAGACGAATATTAATAATAGAGGGGCATAAAATGTAAAAGAGTATATGAATGTAAATAGTTTGCTTCAAAGGGCCATAAGCTTAGTTTTCCCAAAATTATACCAGATGATTGCTCATAACATTTGTTTAACTTTTTTCTGGTTCAACTTTGTAAAATTATTTAAAATGGTCTAATTCAGATAAAAGAGCCATATTTGATATAATTTAGCCACAATTAATCGTGGCTAAATAATGGTATTAATTTATTTTTTTGTTGTGTAGGTTTTTCTGTTGCCCTTTTTAAAATTTTTTATTACCTAATTGTTTAACATTTTTGTGAAAAAATAAATATTTATATCATTTTATTATTTTTTGTTTATTTTTTAAATTTATTAAAGTGAAAACGTGTGAGAGTCAATTGAATATTTATACATTACATAATTGTTTGTATCATTCGATATACGATTATACACATTGAATATCTATACATTACATAATTGTTTGTATCATTCGATATAAGATTATACACATTTATTCAATATTGATATATTACATAAACACTTAATAATTATTTGTACATTATATATACATGTTTATATACCATTTTTTATGATATCGATACATGTTTTTACATGATTTATATAATATCTATACATTATATATACATGTTTATATACCATTTTTTATGATATCGATACATGTTTTTACATGATTTATATAATATCTATACATTATATATACATTACACAACTATTTATACAGTATTAATGTACCACATATACAATACATAACTTTTTAAACAAATATCATACATTACATAATTAACAAGCATAACAGTTCGACACTCTTTGACAACCAAGTGTGATATTCTTGAAATGCACTTGTCATCCTAGCATGAGGATCGACAACCAATGATGGAGCATACTCAGAAAGCTTAGTGAATTTAAAAGCATACTCCCTCACATTCATAATCGTTTGCTTGAGGTTGATAAAATCAATCATCTTTGCCTCCTGAACTCCAGTGGAAAGGATCATTCAAGTAATGGAAGCCTAACTCTTCCCAACCAATTCGACCCTCATTTTCCCTCTCGGACACCCATTGAGTGAACCCGAAACGACCCCAAAAATGTCCGAGAATGTGCCTAAAAAATGCTCATAATTGTAATTTCTATATATCTTAAAATTTGTGTGTGATATCAAAAGTTCGGCTTCATATTCTTGTTTAGGGGGGCAAAATTAAATGGGAAATGGGTATAACCCGAATTTTAGAAGACCCGTAACAAAAATTGATTTTCACAAAATTTTGAATTCTAGTAGCTATCCGTGACAGCTCCGCGACGTGGACCTGTCGCGAAGCTATATAAATTTGTCCTATGCGTGGGGTCCGCATCGCAGGCTAGACGCGGACCTGTGTATTTTGTTGTCAGTTTTTCTGTTTCGGTCCAAAGCCTTTGGGTCTTGGGCCTAAGTCTTCCCATGCGTAAATATACCTATACTTAGTCATTTCTCAACCTCATATTATACAATACATTCCCCAAAATCCTCTCAAACACATTGACAAATATTTCACTCAAAATCAAGGGTCCCAAACTCATTCCGGATCTTAAGAAATTCAATCAAGCTTCAAGTTATCAATCAAATCTTCATAAAGGAATTCTCCAAAGTTGAGGTATGTGGTCTTCAATCATTGGGTCCTTTCACCCATGGTGACCAACCTTCCTTTTCATATAAAATGCATGTTTTCAAGTTGATTTACTTATGGGTCTTACTTATTATGAATTTGACTATGAACTATGTTGGGGTTTCTTAA
>DF361077.1:3058-13436 GCA_000787875.1 Solanum virginianum | reverse complement strand
TGGTAACATCATGTAGGCATAGAATATGCGTTAGTATGTTTGAATGTACTATGTATGTAGGATGCAATGCAATAATTGATAAGCAACACAGTCAAAATGCATAATTAAGCAATACATGATCATGTAGCAATATGACATCCAGGAATGATACTTGACATAAATATGCTTATACATAAATCATATTACATATGTAGGAATAGACCGTCATCATAGACCAAACAACTTAGTATTTGGAATCTAATGTACACCACCCCTTAGAAGTGATTGAGGTACAAATCCCTCAATTGGTTGACAGACATGACCACCCTCCGCTAGAAGTGATTGAGGTACCAACCCCTCAATTGGCTATGGTTAACTCACAACACAGTAGATACATCTCATCGAATCAACACATACATATCTACCTTTCATCATCATAAAGTTATTTAACTCATATGCCAAGCATTAGGTCTTCAACAACTCAAGATACATTAACCAGATATTTTATCAAACACTTGGTGGGTGTGCAATACTAGTATAAAATCATGCAATTCAAGAGTGGAATCATACAAGAAAGCTTAATATATAACCACCCATAAATACTTTGTAATACCTTCATGTAACATACATAAAAATCCTTCATCAAATCTCAAGATAGATCTAAGATTCATAGCTCAAAACATGCTTGAAAAATCACTCTTTTACAAACCCCAACATACTTCATAGTCAAGTTCACGGATTCTTGCTTTAAGTTCATGAACTCTGTTATTTTCGCCTCCCTAAGCTCAAAAGGAAAGAATCGATTGAGGAAAGCCGCCTTAAACTAGACCCATAAGTAAAATCAACATAGAAACATGTAATTTAGGTAAAAAGGAAGTTTGGGTACCATGGGTAAAAGGACTCAATGGTTGAAACCCACATACCTTAGATTTTGAGTTTCTTGAAATTGAGTTGGGAAAGAATGGGTTCTTGGAATGGAATCTTGAAACTCAACCTTGTTCTTGAGTTTCCTTGAATTGTATTAGGGTTTCGATGGAGGTTCTTGAGAGAATTTGATAGTGTATTTGAGATGATAGAAATGTCTTTGATCATCTGGAATAGGGTTTAGGTCTTTTGGAGAGGTTAAGATATCACTAGAAGTCCAAAAAGATTATTAAAATAAATAAAATTTATGAAAATGACATTAGTGAAACAGAGGGTAAATTGGCAAAGTGTCACCTCACTTAAGGTTACACTGGCCGTGTGACACTCCACGAGTCATGTGGAGTGCCCGTGAGATGATACTTAGTATATAAATTGGAATTAGAACACTTGGGAAAAAGTTATCGTCATCATCACTTTAACGGGCCACTTTCACGGGCCGTGTGGTGTTACACGATCCAGGTAGTGGTCTATCCAACTACACTTAGAGAACAAATGTTGTGGGCCACCCCACGCCCAAGGCGCATGAGCCGTCTGACCTGCCACGACCCATTAAAGGTGCCTGTGGCACCATACATAGTCAAAAACTCCCTCCCATCTCGCCTTCCTCACTTGTACACACTCCACAACTAACCACAAGATCAATGGCAAGCCACATGGCCCATGCCCCATGCCTTAGGCAAAAAATAGCCTTTTCCAGCTCAAGGCTACCCAGACGGTACATCCAACACCTCACTGCCCGTCAAGCTACCCCTGTTGTTTCACTACACGGGAGGGTCTCACAAAAATGGTCATAACTCATTAACCACTAGAACCGACTTTATAGGAAGGACTTTAGACTTCACATCCCTAACTCTCACAAGATGATAGAGACACCCCTTAGAGATCAACTTTTGGGCTTTAGTGTAAGAGATAAACCTACCCTTGACCACAACATCATGACTCTTCCACTCAAGGATGGGTTCATTTGGGAATGGAATTTGACCCTATGGATTCGACAATCAATAGAGGCATATGAATGCAACCAATCTATCCTAAGGATTAAATCAAAATCAACCATATCTAACTCAACGAGATCATAAGGCAATATTTTATGCAAGATGCAAATGGGACAATTTCTATAGACCTTTCTAGCAATAATACATGCACCAATAGGAGTAGACACCTCATAAGACTCACACAATAATTCGGGCTCAACATGAAACTTTTTGGCAATAAAAGGAGTAACAAAAGTAAGGGTGGAACCCGGGTCTATTAATGCATACACATCAAAATAAAAAACTTTTAACATAGCGGTGATGACATCGGGCACCTCATCAACCCCTTATCTCCCATGGAGAGTATAAAACCAATTATGCCTTGGGGCATCACCTTATTGTCCTCCTCTACTCAATGCATTAGCACCTCTGCCATGAGGACGAACATCCTTATCCTTGCGATTTCATGGACAATCAATCATCTTGTGGCCTACTTCCCCACAACCAAAACAAGCATTGATATTCCTCAATCATGGGACACTATGGCCCCTACCACACTTTGGACACACGGCTCTAGGCATCACACCACTACCCTCTTGGGGCCTTGGGTAGTCATTGGAAAATCTCCCACTAGGAGCTTGAGAGGACCCTTGGCCTTGGTGAAATCAGCCACCCTTGTGACTTTGGAATTACTATCAAAACGGGCCCTTTTGGCCTCATGACCCCTTCTCTTCCTCAATTTCCCCCCTCCAATTGTTCAAAATATATCATCAAGTGGGACAAATCCATGTCACTAATCAATATGGCGGTACGATATTCTTCAATCCAAGTGTGGAACATATTTTGAGAGTTGGTTGAACTTGAGGGCATACTCTTTCACACTCATAGAACCTTGCTTCAAATTCATGAACTCCATCATTTTGGCTTCCCTAAGCTCAAAAGGAAAGAATCGATTGAGGAAAGCCGCCTTAAACTCCTTCCATAGAACCACATTATTGTTCCCCTTCTTCTCTTTCCATTGAGTATACCATATTTGGGCCATCCCCTTGAGTTGGTAATCCGCCAACTCCACCTTTTCCTCCGACTTCACACCCATGATAGCCAACACTTTGTATACCTCATCAATAAGTTCTTGAAGGTCCTCATCTACCTTAGACCCATTGAAATCTGATGGGTTCATCCTCATAAAGTTTCTCACTCGAGATGCCGCAGTAGGAGCATGAGGGGCTTGGGCCCCTTGATTTGCTTGATTAGCCACAACTTGAGCTAGCAAGGTGAGAGCATCTCGGAGCTCTCCATGAGCCAGTTGTTCCTCGGGTGTGTGGGCTCACCTTCATCTTGTGTTAGGCATGATCTACCATAGCAAAGAATAATAGTTAGGGCGGAAAAACCTTACCTTAACTTCTATAGCACGACATAGAGTAAGAAGAAGGAAAATATTTCCTAAAATGCCTCATAGCCTCTTACTCATAGTTGCATAGCACAACCATGAATAAGACTCTAATCAACGTGGTGTGTGGGATGCCGAGGACCATTAACAACCTAGTACTCAGATACCAAGTTTGTCATGCCCCAACCTTAGGGCCTAGACGTGACACAACGAATGGGGAACCCGAAGGAACCTCAATCAAGCCTCTTAACATATCATTACACATCCTTGGTCGCGAAAGCAAGAAAACAATAATAAGAGATAGTAAAGAGGGGATATAGGGCTAAGGGGAATCTGTCATATTATAAAACATCATAGAGTCAAAAAGAGAGTCAATCTCATAGCATCATTACATAACTTGTTCAACAACACCTCTAAACATAGAACTTAGTGGGGGCCAAGACAAAACCCAGGCTTACCCTCATAATCAAAGCATACAATAAAAAAAGAGTGTCTATACATAGCATAAATCAATAAATATATGTCCTCAAAGTTGAGGACTCACCAACTTTCTTTGAGAGATATCACACTTGCCACGTGAAGAAGGAGGATGATCAAGTGGGGCTCCGATTCCTACATGGTAATATCATGTAGGCATAGAGTATACATTAGTACATTTGAATGTACTATGCATGTATGATGCAATGCAACAATTGATAAGCAACAGAGTCAAAATGAATAATTAAGCAATAGATAATCATATAGTAGTATGGCATGCATGAATGATACTTGAAGTAAACATGCTTATACATAAATCATATTACATATATAGGAATAGACCATCATTATAGACCAAGAAACTTAGTACTTAGAATCTAAGGTAGACCACCCCTTAGAAGTGATTGCAGTATAAACCCCTCAATTAGTTGACAGACATGACCACCCTCCGCCAAAAGTGATTGAGGTACCAATCCCTTAATTGGTTGATAACTTACCACCCCTAACCAAGGTGATTGAGGTACCAATCCCTTAATTGGTTAATGGCTTACCACCCCCATCTGAGACAATTGAGGTACCAACCCCTCAATTGGTTAATGGCTTAACACCCCCATCCGAGATGATTGAGGTACTAACCCCTCAATTGGTTGATGGCTTACCACTCCTATCTAAGGTGATTGAGGCATCACCCCTCAATTGGCTATAGTCAACTCACAACACAATAGATAATTCTCATTTAATGAACACATACATAACATCCTTTCATTATCATAAAGTTACTTAACTTATATGCCAAGCATTAGGTCTTCAACCACTCAAGATACATTAACCGGACATTTTATCAAACACTTGGTGGGTGTGTAATGCTAGTATATAATCATGCAATTAAAGAGTGAAATCATGCTAGAAAACTTAATGTAAAACCACCCACCAACACTTGGTAATACCCTCATGTAACATACATCAAAATCCTTCATCAAATATCATGATAGATCTAAGATTCATAGCTCAAAACATGCTTGAACAATCACACTTTTACAAAACCCCAACATAGTTCATAGTTAAGTTCATAATAGAATATCCATAAGTAAAATCAACATAAAAACATATAATTTAGGTACAAAGGAAGCTTGGCCACCATAGGTGAAAGGAACCTGCCACTGGTGAAATAGAGGAAAAATTGGCAAAATGTCACCTCACTTGAGGTTATACTAGCCATTTCGCACTCCACGGGTCATATGGAGTGCCCGTGAGATGATACGTAGTCTAAAAATTGGAATTGGAACACTTGGGAAAAAGTTATCATCATCATCACTTTGATGGGCCACTTTCACGGGCCGTGTGGTGTTACACGGTCCATGTAGTGGTCCGTCCAACTACACTTAGAGAAAAATGTTACAGGACACCCCACTTCAAAGTGTCACGAGCTGTTTGACTTGCCACGACCCATTAAAGGTTCCCGTGGCACCATACTTAGTCAAAAAATACCTCTCATGCTCACCTTCCTACTTGCACACACTTCAACACCAACCACACGGTCAGTGGTAAGCCATACCGCCCGTGCTACTGGGCATGCCCCATGCCTTAGACCAGAAATGGCCTTTTCCAACTCAAGGCTGCCCAGACGGCCCGTCTAACACCTCACTGCCCATCAAGCTGCCCGTGTGGTTTCACTGCATGGGAGGGTCTCATGAAAACAGTCATAACTCCTTCATCTGAATTCAAAATAAGGTGTAACCAAGTGCATCGGAAAGCTACCTCAAAAGGATTTCATTTGATGTTTTGTCCAGTTCCAAGTTAGTTAAATTTTATGCTCATTTAAAGTTGACCCTTGCATGAACCAACACCTAAAAACTCAACTTGTAGAGAAGTTTTGAACTCGTCTAAGTACTAGAAGTCTCCCATGACACTAATACACTCCCTACCTACACAAATAAATCTTGAACATGGATATATAAGAGAACGGAGTTACGGGGTGTCACACCCTCTTGGTTTAAGAGGGCTCAGGGGGCATATAAGCATAGATCTTGGGGTCTTACACCTTCTTACAAATCGACACCTTGACCGAGTGGTAGTGATGGTATATTTTCAACTGTGATTTGTTTGTTGGCTTTTTATACACTTCTTGGCTATGGCTAATTAGATATGATAATGTCATTAATATGCTTACTGTAGGCCTGGGTTTAGATTAGCTAGCTTTATTGCAGTTTCTATATTTGGGCACTCTATAATTTTTATATTTCACTCAATCTACAATATTGCATACTAGTGCCTTTTACCCGTATTCACCCTTACTTTTGTGCATCTTCCACGTGGTTCAGGTCCAAGTACTAGCTGTTGTCGTTATGTTGGGGGCTTGCAAATGTCTCAGAAGACTTCGGTGAGCATCAACAGCTTTGGATAGTTTGTAGTCTCCTTCTTTTTTGGTGGTCGTCTTTTATTTTCGGACATTGGCTTTCTTGTTATGTATATTATATATATATATATATATATATATATATATATATATATATTTATATTTACTTAAGTCTATAGTAGCTTTGTGCAGATGACTTCTAGGTTCTGGGTAGGTTGTGTTTATGTTATTTGTGTATTGCTACTATTGCTATGTTAGTGATTCTGGATAGGTACCTTAGGTTGGGGCTGGCTTGCCTATAGGCAGGACCTAATAGGAGCCATCATTGCCTGATAAGTCGGGTCGTGACAAGTTCGTATTAAAGCTTAGGGTTCACTGGTCTCATCTATATAGAGCTATCATCTAGTAGAGTTCGGTGGATAGGTGCAGAGATATCCATGACTTATCTTCAAGAGGCTATGAGATATTTAGGAAACTCCCTATGTTGTTGATTCCTTTCGTGTGATATTGTCAATGGTTAGTCAATTTCCTGGAATCTAATTAGTTTTTTCTTTCACACATATGCCATGCTAAGGTCAAACTTTGGGCAGGGGTAGGGCTGCATCGTTAGTCCCAAATAGGGAGCAACCTCTTGAACCTATCGAGCAGAGACAGGATGCCCCAACTCCTCCACAGTCGGAGGCACCAGTTCCCCAACCGCCTATGTGATCACACCTGAGGTGCAGACGGTTATTGGGCAATTTCTAGTGGCACTTGGAGCTTTATAGTAGGGTGCATTACCTGTCATGACCCAAACCTAGGGCCTAGCTATGACATAACGAATGGACACCCGAAGGTATCCCACCCAAGTCTTGTGTTCATATTGTAAACATTCGTGAGGTAAAATAAGTATATATCAGAGAAAAGTAGCAAGCAAAAATGCATATAAGCAAGAGTTCAAGTGCATCATATCTATTAATCCAATTCATGCATCTACAGAAGGATCATAGCGGGGTCTAGCACATAGCTCACTAGCTCACCCTCAAGATGTACATCAAAAGTAAAGAAAGTAATAAAGTCTTAACAAAGAAAGGTATCATAAGGCTTGTTCCAGAAGCATGAGAACTCACCAATCTAGTCTTCAAGCTTAGGAATCCAAGTGCTCACCTTGATGTGTTATATTCTCCTCACCATCCATCATGTAATCATGTAGGCAAAGAAGTATGTGTTAGCACATAAAATACACTAAGTATGCAGGTATGACATGAATCAAAGGACACCATAATAGTATTAATATGCACAATTTTAATAAAAGATAAAGACACAATATGCATGAATATGCCATTTTAAATCTTGAGAAGAAGCATCATAAATCCATTCGTAACCTTAATATACATATGTGGGGATAAGACTGTAACTGACATTGATAAGACCATGATGACTATTACATGGAATCCCAATGTTCACTCTACATCGAGATAATAGGAGTCTACTTTGCCAAGGTAAACTCGATACCTACCCTATAGGCTTTATCCTAGAACGTTGAGAACTCATCATTCAACCCCATCCTTTAGGCTCTATTCTAGCATGGTGAGTGTCCATCATAAGCTAATTGGATCCATTTGCACACCTTTAAGACAAAAAACCTAAACATCATTCCTATGGTGGCACATAGTTATGGAGCATTGGCATTTACTAAATCCCTCTTGGTGCTAAGTCATATCACATGTAATACATAAAACATGTGTATATTAGCTTTTCAACATAGCTCATACTTAATTAAAAGTCATGCTTTCATAATTCATAACTAATTATCATAGCTTTTATGAGAATATTATGTTATAAGAATACTCCATCTACTTGCCTTCATCATAGTATGGATAGACATTCCCACCTTTACATCATCGTAAACATTAGGGTATTCATCACCCTCTTTGTCCTAGAATCATCATAGCTTTCATAACATCATCATTGTCATAAGACCGTAATAATCATCCTTTAAAACATACTTTTCATACTTGAGATCATAAACATTAAAATCCATAGCTTTATCATGAGGGGCTAGGGCTAAGTGTAGATCCATGAACATTTGAGCTAAAATCATACAATTGAATAGGATTCGTAGAGGAAAACCTGTATTTAAATTAATTTAGGACATTAGAAAAGGAGCCCACATCAAATCATTAATCCCTAATCATACATACTCGGAATCTCATACTTTTGCTTGAAAATCATATAAATCATGAAATCCATCACAATTTATGTATAATCATATATTACTAAAAGTGGGAACAAAAAAAGTTGAAAGTTGAAATACCAAAATAACCTTGTAAAGTTGGATTATTACAATAATACCATTAATATTATATATATATATATATATATATATATATATATATATATAGACACACACACACATACACACATTAAATGTTTATTTCATTTATTATAATTATTGGTTAACTAATGAAAGAATAATAACTGAATTTTTTTTGATTGTATCTACTAGAATACAATATATATATATATATATATATATATATATATATATATATGTTTGTGTTTTTGAAGACTATCCTATAAACTTTGGTCATATTAGAGATTATTTTTACATTTATTAATACAGTCAAATAGTTCAAAATGAATTGATGCAGTATATTGTGTGACTCTATGTGAATTACTTTATGTTTGGAAATGCTTTTTGCAGTAAGAATGTATAAAATTTGACAGTATGTATTGCAAGTACATCTCAAAATTTGCTTGTGCCAATTTACTTCTGCAGGAAAGTAATTTTCTTACTTTTGTAGAAGAGTAATTTTTCTTTTATTGTGCTTCTTTTATCTTTGTCAAATAATTATAGTAGGTTCAATCTCTGCAATAAAGAAACTTGAAAATCATTTCCAAGAAGCCTTTCTTCTCTATAAGCTTTTAGAGATTCCAGATAAATCTATATGTTTGTACCTAATAATATCAAATTGTAACTTATTCTACACTTTAATTACCTAACCAATTTTTGTTCTTTGATTTTAAAGATTTAGACTATATAATTATATATCATTCAACAAAGAAGTAGTTTGAATACTCGTATTGTTCATGAATATCAACTTGTAGTATTTGTCACGATCCAACCTATGGGCCGTGACTGGTACCCGATTGGGGCACCCAGACAGTATTACCAAACCAAACTCAGATTATAGACACCTTATTATTTACAGAAATTTCGGCAGAGTTTTCTCTGTTTTTTCTGACTAACCACCTGAAATAGGAGATTCCAACAGACAGCACAAACATATATACAAACATATCCATACGAATGCGGGCCGACAAGGTCACCGCTGCGGTTAAACCGCCCAACAAACATAGAAAATATATACAAACATATCCATACGAATGCGGGCCGACAAGGTCACTGCTGAGGTTAAACCGCCCAACAAATACAGCAGTCAAACATAGTATTCGAATAACAAACATAACTCCCAAACTCAATATACAAACATAATATACAACTGACTAACATAGTCCATACTCACAGTAGTCCAGAGACTTCTAAACAAATATACTGATAAAAGAGACGGGATAGGGCCCCCGTCATACCCAAAATGAATGTAGTCAGAAGTAACAAAATACTAACAAAGTAAGTATACCAAAAGTGGATCCGAAGTAAGGGAGCTCTTCAGACGGCAAGTTGCGCCATACCACAGCATCACACCAGAAATTTCAAATCTCTGAACAAATCTTCAACACGTAGCACAAAAGTAGGATAAGTGAGCCGGCGTCCCTAAACTCAGTTATCCTATAATAAATGTGACATAAAGCCACCAAACCAAAGGCCTAATCTCACCTCAACACCGAACTAAGCGAAGCCGAACCATGGGCCGGGTCGACCCCACCGTATCCAACCAACTTCAAAAAAAAAATATATATAGTATATTACGCACGACCATAACCGACCCGGGAACCGGTGAAAGAAATTATAGTGGCACGAATAGAGTAATGAGAGGCATATGCATAAAAGTCACTTTTTGAGTTCAAACTTAGGTACAAGCTTATATTTGGAGGTAATACATTTATCAAATCAAGATACTCCTTTAAGGTCCATTACCAAGCTTACTTCCCAATTCTTCCATGTTGACTTGAATTTGCACATTTCTGGACTCTTTATGAAGAGTTAAAGAGGTAATTATGTCTAAAAAGCTATTTTCCAAATTCAAACTTAGTTTATAAGATCATAATTGAAAAATAACCTTACTTGTACCAAAATATTTATTCCTTTGGAGGAATAATACATCAAGTATATCA